>MU189979.1:0-11158 GCA_016904865.1 Pissodes strobi
TCAGTAGCTCTGGCTGTAGGCTATACCAAATTAAGCCAACCAACTGGACTGACAGACCAGTAGTTACTTAACTCGCTCCGAATAAAAACCCTAGCTACGTAGGGTTCTTGTGGTGATGACGAGTGGGAGCAAGGCTCTCTCCTACAGGCACCCCTTGAGGAAGAAAGACGCCGCATTTTGTTACGGAAACTTCCGCACATGGCCAATTGTCAAAGAAAATCTTAACTTCAGACAAAATCCAACAAATCTACAGACAGTTAATTTCCTCCACCAAACTGGTGCCAACTTTTCTAGCCAGAAATATGA
Source organism: Pissodes strobi (assembly GCA_016904865.1). NCBI lineage: Eukaryota > Metazoa > Arthropoda > Insecta > Coleoptera > Curculionidae > Pissodes > Pissodes strobi. The sequence continues at coordinate 307 of MU189979.1, forward strand.
CTGTTCCTGTAAGGGCCAATTAGAAATTATTCTTAGACTTTTTATCGGGCTTACGCTCTACCTCCTCTTAGGAGGATTTATGCCTGACTAGGATATCAACTAATGTCAGTGGTCAGAGCAAGATATGAAAACAGCAATAAGAAATATAAAACTGGGAAATTTGGACTAAATGAGATCTGCAAACGATACAAAATTCCTAAGCCGACTTTTAAGAGGCACCTACTGGGTACAAATTTGAAGGCAAAGGAAGAAACCAAATCGTTAAATTGGTAAACCATATCCAGCACAGAAATCGAACAGGACCTAGCAAATCAAATTCTGAAAATAGAGGATTACTTTTATGGCCATACCATCAAAGTCGAAAAGCGGTCTACCAGTTTGCAGAAAAAATGCCTCGCCCCATAAATTTAACAAAGAAAACGGGATGGACGGTAAGGCATGGTTGTATAATTTTACGAAAAGACATCCAAAACTATCCTTGACGCAACCATAATCAACACCACTGGCGAGGTGAGAAGCTTTTAACAGGCAGAATGTCAATTACTTTCACAATATTCTTGAGAATTTAGTTATGAATGTAATCAGCACTATCATGGTAGAAGTCAAGTGTCATCACCGTGATATTCGTAAAATCCTTAAAGAAGTAGATAAGCAAAAGACATCAGGATCGGACGGAATACCTGCCATCGTGTTAAAGAACTGCGTCAACAAACTAACAACTAACACCAGATTTTTCCATGCTTTTTTCTCTGTCTTAGGGAAAAGGGATTTACCCACCTTCTTGGAAAGTCACTCGAGTGCAACCTGTTCCTAAAATTGCAAGAAAGCCACGCCTTCAAACTATCGCCCAATTATCTTTCTTCCAATAATCTTCAAAGATATGGAACGTGTAGTCAATCAGCAATTACTCAAGTACCTCGAGAACAACAGATGAATCAGCGGTAATCAATACTGCTTTCGCAAAGAGAGAATGACAGGAGATATATTGGCCTATGTCACTCATATATGGAGTAGGGCAATTGAAAACTACGAAGAGCCTCGAGCGATTGCGTTGGATATTTCGAAAGCATTCGACAGAGTTTGGCATGACGCACTGCTCAACAAACTGCCATCCTTTGGACTGCCGGCCTCTCTCTTCATCTGACTTGCCAATTTCCTTAAGAACCGATCTCTACATGTTGCACTTCATGGACACATCTCAGACACATTCACCATTAACGCGGGCGTACCTCAGGGCGCAATACTTTTACCAACTCTGTTCCTCATCTATATTATTGACCTGCTAACCGAAACGAATAATCATGTTTACACGAGTGTTTACAGTTTTGCAGATACCAGTACCCTTGTCTCCCAATTAAAATCAGAAAAACCTTTACCAGCGACTGAGACTTATCACCGCAGAATGGAGCTGATTACAGCAATTAATCGAGACCTGGAGAAAGTTCAAACTTGGAGGCGACAGAAATTTGGTCCAGTTCAATGCAGCAAAGGCCCAAGCAGCCACGTTTACCAAGAGGACCAATACGGCGAACCCTGAGATCATTATGGCAGGATCGACCAGTCCTTCATCCTCGTCAATCGGACTGCTGGATGTCTCGGTAAACAGCAATATGTCCTGGCATGACCACTTTGCTAACATCACAAAATCAACCTCCCAGAAGCTTGATGCTCTCTCTATTCCGCTACAAAAAACTTTATACACCGCAGCAGTTGCTCTTGCTATATAAAGCGCAAATAAGACCGTGCTTGGAATATTGCTCATACATCTGGGGTGCTGCACCAAAGCACACCCTAAAGGTGAGAACGCATTAGGCGGTCGCGGTCCCGTCGCATCGCGAACCGTTCTCGGCTGGTCGCTCGAGATTCTTTGGAAAAGATAGGAGGAGAACGCGATGCGAGCGAGAACGTCTAGTGCGAATGCATACATTATAAACATGGGAAAGAACTTCAGCGCGCGCGGTTGAGACTAGCACAGACCGCGATGCGACGGGACCGCGACCGCCTAATGCGTTCTCTCCTTTAAACTGCTCGATTTCATTCAGAAGAGGGCTGTGCGTCTTGTCGGCGACCCGGAGTTGACCCAGAATCTGGATAGTCTAGAACATCGGAGGCATGTGGCCGGAATGTTCCTGTTTTATAGATGCAGATGTTCCCAGGATATGGCACGACTCATCCCGCCCCTGGCAACGCCTGTCAGACAGTCACGACAGACGGCATGAACGTACCAGTTCGTCATACAATTGAAAACACCTAGAACATTGCTTTACAAGAACTCCTTTGTCTGGCGCACTGCACCACTGTGGAACTCACTCCCATCAGGACATCTGTTTCCCTCTAATTACAACCTACAACTATTCATGAATCATGTCAATCAACATCTTCGCAATCACACCGCTCGTCGAGCGCCGTAGGATCTCCATTTAGTGTGTGTGCCACTACCATAAACAAAATCTCATGTGGTTACGTAGATTTATTGAAGTAGTGCGACTCCTGCCAACGGACGAACATAAAGCAATTTTAGTCCTGGATGGACGCACAACGCACTCTAAGAACCTTCTACAATTGTCAGAACATATCACGCATCGCCTCCAACCATTAGACCTTGCAATATTCAAGCCACAAGAAGTCGATTACAATCGGACAGTTGAAAGGTGGATGCGAGAACATCCGGTATTAAAGGTGACACAACATCACGTTGCCACCCATCTAAAAGATGCTTATAGAAAAGCTGCTATGATTAGCTTTGCAATGAATGGATTTTCTAAATGCGTTATATCGCCAATAAATAGGCACGTTTTTTTCTAATCTTAGCTTTTGCTGGAAATGATGCTTTACTCAATAATACACCTCAGTTAGCACCAGAAGTAAACAAAAACCATATTTAACAGGCTGAAGATGATTCTTCTAATGATGATGTTCCCCTTTCTAAATTAATTTCAAAATTTTGAAAAGACGGACCTCTAAATACTTCCTTTAATGAAATCAATTGTTTGGCTATACCTAGCTTATCGGTTAATGAACGACATGAGCCTATATGTGCCCATCAGCATGCCACAGTGCAGTGGTTGCAACCACGGAAAGTTCTGCAATTACTTCTTTGAAGAACTTATTTGCTTGCCTAGCGGATTGGTAACCAAACGACGGGTGCCTAAAAATGCTCAACAAGCAACAGTGCTTACAACCACGCCATATAAAGAATAGTTACAAATAAGAAAAACAGCATGGATTATAAAGCAAATTCTGCGATAAAGGGAGCAATAGGATCAGAGTTTCCTACAAAACTAAAAAGTACAACAACAGCCAAAGAATGAAAGGGGAAGGTAGTTACCTTCCCATAGTTAAAAGGATTAATGCTGTCATAGAGACAGAGGCTGATGACTGGTATTGCGTCCTTCCCAGGAATGTCTTTTAGAGGAAATGATCAAGAGCACCCAATGCCTAAATTAGATGCATGAAATCTCTGTTTCCTTTCCACATCGACTGAACTATGTTTGTGATTTTTGTGTTTATATTAAATATAAGTTATTCACTAGAATAATTGTTTTACCCATGTGTTCCACATTTGTTATTTTTGTGTTTAAATTAAACAAATATGTTTATTTATTAGGATAAGATTTTGGTTTACCCATATGTTCTGTATTTGTAATATTTGTGTTTAAATAAAAAGTTTTGATCATTAGGATATTTTGTTTTGCTCATCTGTTCCAATGACACTGGAAATCTAATGCATTTTGGTATGGTACAATTTACCGAATCGCGTCGTACAATTTAGCGAACCGGTTGGGTGAATTGTACTGTTTGCAACATTTTCTTTAAAAGCTTTTTATTCTAAACTTCTACCATTTACCTAAGTTTTTCATTGTGCATTTTGATATAAACATATCAAATATTAGTTTAATATTTCATTCAATTAAGTGATAGCTAGTTATTGGAGAAAATATATTAAGCGGTACAATTTACACGACTCTACCCTAAGCATTTACTTATATATTATGAATATATTATAAGTTGCTGAGGGTGTCATACTTTTGCCATGCAGTTTAGGACACTAATTCAGGACATTAATTCAGAATTACAGAATTTAGGTATATTATAATTATGTTCCGGTAAAGAGAAAAGGATATTAGCAACTACAGAAAAAAACAGTACAGATTTTAACCAAAGCTGGTTAAGTATGGTCATAAATGAATCCTTTTGCAGATCATTGAGAGTGTAAGTAAGTATATGCATATAATAAGTGCCTTATTACTTTACATTACTCTTGATTCTACATAATTCGTTCCGATTATAAAGATCTAATATCGACCGAACCGTTAAAGCCCCTAGTACGATGTACTATCGGCGCCGGCGCGGCGTTAACGACCCAAGGTTTTTAGTCATCGATAACATTATATTTCGCGGTGGTAGTGGCTAGTTGTAATTTTTGACCTAATCTCTTATTTACATGTTCATTTTAAGATAAGGCAAATTTTTACATGTACGGTAGATTTTAGTGTCCGCGCTGTGAGTTTCTAGGGCATATAAATAGAAGTTTTAGCTTTTTTAATAAACATATTTTCTGCTAAGAGTAATCGATATTACCTCACTGCGATCGATATTTTACCTATATAACTTGTTATTTTTCAGATACCCCGTCAAAACTACGTTCATTTCTCCAACAGAATCCAATGTTTGGCATTCGCAAGTAGATAAAATTTCCTACAAAGTTCACTTGTCAACCTTGGTTTTATGACGAGCGGTACAGCGATTTTTACGCTCTTCAGCGAAAATGTCAAAAACGTACACTCCCAACCCCTCCAGATCGAAAAATATATATGTCGTCAATGAAAACCCTTACACCACGTAAGGAGAGAGGAAGCAAAGCCAAAATTAAAAAAATGCCTTCTGCACCACAGCCTACAGCCAAAACAACCACTCTCATCTGTCTATCTCTCATCGACGATATAATTTCGGTGTAATGCGCTTAAAAGAGGTTGTTTTGAATACATTTATGCCAACATTAACCAATAAAATTATATTTAGAACATATTAGGTACATGGCATTGAATATAAATAAAGCTGAATATCATATCTGTATGTAGTAATGAACATGTGTCACGCAATGAATGAAAATAGAGCTCAAAGTTAAGTCATCACTTCGAGTGTTCTCCATTTGGAAAAGAAAGAAGGCATTTAGTATCATAAAGGCAGAGAAGTTGTATAGTGAATTATTTATGTATGAAGAAATACCTGATGTCATCTGCGCACTTATTTAGTCGTCTCTGTTTGGTTGCTAGTAGCCCAGGCAATGTGCCTAGGGCACTGAAAGGTCCAAGCAAAGGGTCAGGGGCTGTGGAAGGTTTGGGCTGAACAATGAATTATTGCGGTTCTTCTACTGAATTTTTTTTAAATTGAATGATTAATGGTACTATAGAGAAAATGGATCAGTAAAGATGCATAATATCAAACAGTGGTACTGTAAGGGGCTGATCCAAGTCGTCTTCCTCTTCCAAATTAATATTATCTGTCGTCTCGGATGCTTCAGACAGTGGAGTTTCTACAAGAGGCTCATAGAAGTCTCTTCCTCTCTGAATTAATACCTTCTATCGCTTCAACTGCTTCGAATAAAGGTACTGCAAGGGGCTCGTCTAGGTCGTCTTCCTCTTCTATATCAAAATGGTCGTCGATGTTAAAGCGCACGACCCTGCATATTGCTGAGACAGTTTCGTGCAGAACAGTCCTGCTAGCCTACACCTACACCGACCTTGGGGATATGTATTGTATTTGCAAGATATACGCTGAAGAAGCCTTGGAAGCCAAGGGTTTCAATGTAGTATATGGTCTCATTTTTTGGCAATTTACACCCGCACTGCCCTATATCCAAGTAGTTTCCCATCCAATGCTGCACAATTCTGAAGGTGTATAGTTGAGCTGCAGCTTCAGTGGTCGGCATGGAAGCCATGAGAAATTTCTCACCAGCAGCTGAAATTTACTTTGGATAGGTTGAATTATCGGCGCATTTACTAATGTATAGTTCGAGATTCGGATTTATGGAGAGTATCTTGAAAAGGTATCCTGGCCTTGGTTGAACGACGCGGACGTAGAGTCGCAACCAGTGATTGCGTGGTGGAATAGCATGTGGTTAGCAATATTCTTCTCCACTGCACTCCTCGGATGATAGAGAAACTGAGGAGCTTTACCTCTCCCTGGCTTGAGGAATATACATTGAGGGGAGTTCGGAGACCCATCATTATGACCAGAAGGTCAATATCTTCCCCCGCAATTGCGACACTCTTGTGAGCCCAGGCCAGGGATTCTACCGTCCGCGTTATCAGTGTGTCTGCATCATCAGCTGCCTGCTTGGAGGCAATTCCACTTTCATTGCATTTTGTCATCAGCAGGGTGATTAGTCTGTCCTTATTTTTCGCATTCGATGGAAAATTTGCTTGTGAAACCGTGACATGGTGCTGCTAAATTATATCGCCTGGGACTGCTCTTCGGCCCACCTCCTCTAGCGCTCCGTTTGACTTGGTACTCCTCTGTCCTGCAGAGAAGGATGGTCTCACACTTCTTAAATGAGAGCATAGCTTTATAAAACACATACATGCTGTCAAAGAGAAATCCATACTTTTAATATTAGATGGTCATTTCAGTTACAAAGAGCCTGACGTTATTACATTTGCTAGGAAGAATAATATCCATATGCTCAGCCTTCACTCATGGGCATAAGCTCCAACTGCTGGATAAAATATCAATACACGTTTACGATGAAATAGCTTCTCTTTGCATACGAATAAAATGCATTTACTAGAATCACTGTTTACAAAATCGAACATTTGTCGAGTGGATATAGCAAGGCATGGCTTTCAGCGCATTGCAATCAAATTCTTTCAAATATTGATTTTATTGGTTTAGAAGATTAAATTAAAGCTCAGTTGCCAAACGGTATATGGAGAACCATGTTGTTCAAACAACTTGCCGAATTGACCGAGACTGGCCGACATTGAATGTTACCACCAGAAAAAAAATCATTACATCCAAACAAACTAGGATGGTCAATAAATCAGAAAATTATGGTAAACGCTAGTTTTAAGAAAGTATTGGAAAAACTTTCACCCACTCCCAGGCAATGGAAAAATGGTTGAATACAAGGAAAAGAAAGACAGTGAAAAGTGAAATTTTGGCCTTAACCCCTTATAAGAGAAAGACCTTGAAGACAAATTTGTACAAAAGACCATCAAATGTAAAAGAATAAGTTGCAAAAACCAAGATTACATTTAAAAAAGTAACACCAGAGGCAACAGAATACGTGATATGCAGATAAGATCAAGAAAAACCCTGAAAGCCAGAATGTAACAGGATGTATTAGATGTGGAGAAGGTTTTGATGAAGATTGGATTCAGCGCACTAAATGTTATGGCTAGGCCCATTCAGACTGCTCCGCGACTGATAAAAAACAGATCTGATAATTTTATGACAGTTGTCAGATAAATTAATGCATGTCCAATACCATTCATTTTAATGTTAAAAATTTCCAGTTTATTTTTATATTTTTTTCGAGTTTGATTACTTGTTTGACTTTAATGTGTATTTGGTTCGTTTAAAATAAAAAAAAATAAAACCTAGAATTTCTTTATGTTAAGGTGTCCACAACCCGACTTTGCCCTATAATTTGTTTTTTGATAACCTACAAAAACTCTGTGCTAAATGTAAACTTGAAGCTCACGGCATCTTTAATGTCGATGAGACTGACATTAAAATTATTGTCCACGTGCCAAGGCGTATTGTAGCCAATAAGAGTCAAAAAGAAATGGGTGCCCTCACAACCCACAAGTAGGAAGAGGAGATAGTTGGTCACTGTTATTGTCACTAGGAGCGCTGCAGGCCATTGTGTATCTTCAAAAAAGGAAAGGTTGAACGAAGATCCACGTATGTTCCAAATCGAGATTGTTGGCTGAAGAGCATTTTACCGAGTGGATGAACCATTTTGTTAGGTACATCAAAGCTAGCACAGAATATCCTTTGTTAAATACCATTCCACCCGAGGTTCCAACCTATAACTTTGGCAGATAAAATGGTATTAAAGTGGTATGTATTAGGGTTCAACCTCTTGATACGCAACGGCCAATGGATATATCAAACCAAAAGAGCATGAGTTGTTTTTAAAGATTACAATAAGAAAGAAATTAACTCTAAGAAAATGAATGCGAGCTTTTGAAGTTACTGAAGTATTTCCTGTCTACCGACCAGAAGCATTGACTACCTAACTGGATATTGAAATTCGAGTTTCTTAGAATTCAGTACCTAGTAATGTAGCAGTTCTAGATAATTTCGAGCGAACACCATCACGTAACCTTGGACCATTTTACTCTATGCGCCAACGTTTATGTGCATCTCCCCGTCCAACTGAATGTTTGGAGCGATCACGTCTTCTTATTTTCAGACCTTAAAGAGCTTGCAGACGATGATTTTACTTATGAAGACGATTAGACTCTTCAACCAAAAAATAAGTACTAGAAATATATCGGGCAAATGATCAATGATTATGATCTCGGCGCTGTTGAAAGAAGAGTTGGAAAAAAAGACAAAGTAAAACAGAAGATGCTAGAAAAAGTGAGCGATGTTCTGCCCCTAAGACGAAATGGAAAATCTTCTGTATGTGAAGGTTTTGAGATTTGTAAAGAAAAATTGAGTAATTTTTGAGGTATTTTTTGATTTTTTTACGATAATTGCATAATTGCTTATAAAAATATTTGATTAATATTACCCTACTCTGTTATCTAGTATACTGGACAGGCCGATATTACCTTGCTAAAATTATAGCCTACGTTTTTGATGTTCACAGAAAAGATTGCTGGTAGAACAACTTGGCTAAATGTTTTGAGAAATCTGCTGATATATCATTGATACTGGGTATTTAGTTATCTCTAGGCTATCTTTGCATGTCACGAGATATTTTTTAAATATTGAATACTTATTACTGTAAATGCTAAGACTAAGAGGGTTCATCTAACTGAGTTGAATGTATTTCTAAATATAAATAAAAACTCATAATCGAGCTATTTTAAGTTATATTGCTCGCAAAGCACATTGAGCTAATTATGGTTCGTTAAAGCCGCAAAGTATTAACTGCCAGCATGTCAGCTATAAAGTCAGACGACTCTAAGTGGCGATGAGGGGAAACTTGTCCCCGAACAGTGCTCTCTGAAACGTCGCGGTTAACCAAGTGGCTTGAATGGCCCGTGAATGTGTTTATGACGGCACAATTTCAACTTTAGAGCTTTTCGCTTGGTCCGAAATAAAATTATAATAACTGCTGGTCAAAGTAAGAACTATATTTGCATAAATGTGTAAGGTCCCCGAATAGGCTATTGACTGCCCTGATACGTTAAAAGTATGATACGACGCGACGTTAAAGTTAAAGAGAAACGGGTTAATAATCTAATAATACAAAAATATAATTTCATTTTAAACATCAATATTTTTCAGAGGTATTTTGTACTCAGTTGCTAACTATTCAAATTCATTTGCAAAATAGGCTTTATTGTAAAAGATACAGAATTCGCCAAATGACAAAAATTTCCAGAATTTTCGGGAGTTAATGTCATATATATATATATATAAAAAAAAAAAAAAAAAAAAAAAAAATATATATGTTAATATATATATAAATCTAAACTAGGATCATGGGGATGCAGTCTTCAATGTTATTGGCCTTAAGGGATAAAGAAAAACCCTTTTTTGATATGTCAAGCTTTCGAGTTTATTCTAACTCATCGTCAGGACTTCTGCAAAAATACAAAATAAATAGCAACTAGTGCTAACTATTTTTAGTTTAAGTTCTTACCAAAGTGGGTTTACATAAAGAACGGGTGCTCCAGACAAAATACAGGAGGATTCATCCTCAAACCGCCAAAATTTTAAATAATTTTAATCTATGACATTTCTATAACCACGTGCTACAGCTAACCTACTAAACTAGTTAAACTACTTTCAGGTGAAAGTGAAGGTCACCGAACAATTCGATTTGTTTTTAAATAAAGACATACGTTCTTAATCTAGTTTTATTAAAATTTTATGTGAACAAGGATGGTATTACGTGTGTTAATTGTAGGGAACGAAGATGGAAGGTCGGAGAAAAGGCAGTCACGTTTGCGGCGTTCTTGCTTCATACACCATGCGCACGCAATTGCCACGGCAATCCTATGATCTAAACTCCGCAAAAGTTGGAGTGTTTTATTTTATATAAAGATTTCATCATTTTCAGTCGAAAATCATTGAAGAGACCGGCCATTACTGGAGCATCCAATGTACGTGGAGGCCATTAGTTGGTTATTAAGGGTTTTATTTTTGATTATCTTCCCTTTGAGGAGCATGGTGTTGTTAAGCCCATCATTCATCTGGCGCAGGATGGTCCAGCAACTGCAGGTATCTTTCTTTTTCCAGTTTTAGGATGTAACTGTAAACAGAGCTAAGATTCTGAGTGTCACTTTTCTTATTCATAGTATTATTTTCTTGGTTTATATGCACCATCTCCAAGAATATTCTTTTGTAGTATGGGGTGACTTTATCCAGGATCTCAGCTCCATTCCAATTAATGGCGTGGCCTGATTGGATATGATGTTCCGCTAGTGCACAAGAAGGAATCAGTCTAGTACAGTCACTCTTATGTGAAGTTATACGGCCCTTTAGCGACCTAGAAGTTTGGCCTATATACGATAGATTACAATTATGACACGGTATACTATATACAATATTACTGTTTTCTGTTAATGCTAAAGGCGTTTTAGTTTTAGAGTATATAAGTGATAAGGTCTTTACTTGTTTTCTCGCTATTCTCAAATCTGTTGATTGGAAGATTTTAGTTATTTTT
>MU189979.1:16158-28049 GCA_016904865.1 Pissodes strobi
AAATAATAAGCCTAAAATCCATAATTTCACAAAATGTGTCTCTATACAACACTCTTGATGAGTATAGTATAAGCATTGTCTTTTAAACAACGGTATAAGCAGCGAATATTAACTACGATAAGAAGATTCACTCTCCGCGGCGGCACGTCAACGGTATGTCTCCTTCCCCGCGCGAAAACTAGCATGATACTGGCATGTGACCTTTGGACCCGGCGCACACTGGTCGAATTTCTAGGAAAGCTGGCCATAATAAGGTTTACCAGAAATAAGACATAAAAGTTATTAAGTATTACACGTTTAATATATCGTGTTTTAGACAAATAATTGTTGAATTTTTTGCTCATCATCTATATTTATATATAGAGAGTATCAATTATCACTAACGATAAAAATCATGTATAAAAATTATTTGTATGTTCTTAGATCGTTTTAAAAAATGATTTTGAAAATTAAAGGCTCCTTCGTTGTAAAAAAAGAGTTTTAAAATTTTAATTCGATGATCCAAATTTTGGTTTTGCAACGGTTAATTCAGGAGTCTCAGGAGCAAAATGAATGTTAAGCGGACGACAGAAACGCGTTGATGAGGGCCTGCAACTTTGCCATACATGTATTTCAGAGTTATCGCTATTTTTAAAAATTAATCTAATAGAGACGAAACTAGTAAAAAATATAGAAGCATCAGTGCAGCTGTTGTTCAAAAACACTTGCTTATATTCTGACTATCCCAAGGTAATATCAAAGCCATATTTACAAATTAAAACTAAATTATAAATTTTTATCTGCTGATTCAGCCAAAGTATTTATTACCTCTTTTTATAATAACATCAGTCTTGCATCAGCAATAATGATTCTACCGAAATTTCAGCTTCAGTTTCACTTACTACAATATTATGGGATTAGGGGTGGGCGACAATAATCGATTATTCGATTCACTTTTAAGAAATTACCGATTAATCGACTTATCGATTCATATTTCAGAAAATATCGATAATTGATTATTTCGATTATTCAGTTATTTGCTAAACTATTAAGCGTTTAATCGATTATTCAATTTCTTGCCCACCCGTACCGATGACTTTACAACAGATATAGCTTTTAAAATTCCAATTTAATAATGCGTTGCGTTAAGGGTAATTTAAATGACATTTGAAAATACTTTCAGTACAACATATGAAGCAAAAAAAAACAGAGACACGTAAATGCTCAAACAAGACAGCAGCAGGGAAAACTGCGCACGTTACAAATTTAGCCAATAAGGGATCCTTATTTCGACGCGCCATTTTCTGATAATCTGGCTTCAGTTGTTGCACAATTAAGTATAACAGCAACACATATCCTCAACGTAGTGTTAGCACGTTAGCAGTATAATACATCAGTCTTTATTTTTTTATTATGTATTTGGGCAAAACTATATGATAAGAAGGATCACTTTCCGCGGCGGCATGTCAACGGTGTGTCTCCTTCCCCGCGCGAACACTAGCAGAATATCGGCAGGCCATGATACAAATAAAACAATCATATTGGCAGGGCATTATAAGATCCTTTACACAAACAGTGCACTATATAAAAATCGGCCTTTCCCATTGGTCGATCCGCATGGCCCTCCGCTCGCTTCGCTCGCTACGGGGGCTCAAGAAACGAAAACTAACCAGGTGCTGACCCAATCTAACCCAAGACATACCCAAAATCAAGAAAAAAAGCTGTTTAGAAACATAATTTTAAAAAAATAATAAAAAAAGCAACGGGGTTCGAACCCACATTTTCCAGGTGAGACCCAACGATCTACACCACAACATCTCTTGATAGAAATCGATTGCATCGCGCAGATATATCGTAATACGAGATGGATCGACCAATAGGACAGGTCGATTTTTACATAGTGCACTATTTGTGTAAAGGATCTTTGAATGCGTTGGCAGGCGACCTTTGACGCGGCGGCCATAGACCAGCTCATCCTTTTGTCAGATTAATTTTCACGCCTAAATTCTATAGTCGAGTCAATATTCCATATAAGATAATATCGCTATTTTTTAGTTGTATTGTATTACAAAATAGGAATGAAATATACAGTAAAAATATTGTGCGAAACCTTTAACCATTAACCTTTAACCAATTTCGAGCATCATTTTCTTCTTGATGTCTTTTATCAGAATATTAGTATTCGGAAATATGGTGAAATCATTAACACAAAATCAAAATCTTTTAAATATTAGTTATTACATACCTTGAGTATCGTTATCAATAATAACTAATTAAAAACGTTAACAGATTTTTGAAACAGCCAGTTGAATACAAACTTTATCAAAATATTTATTTGGTGATAATAATAAAAAAACCATAACGTAAGTTTGACAGGGCGCTGCAAACAATTCAGAAGATATCAATTGTGTTTTTCCAAAGCCAAATAGAGTATTAGAGTGCTATAAATAATTTCGTCATAAATTTGATTAAATATACCGCAGAAGAAAATATCGTTTATGGCTAGCTTTTATTTAAATTCAACCTGTGTGCGGTGAAGTTCGCTGATCGTTACCAGGCAACGAAGAAAATCAACGACGATTCCTTTGTAGCGCTTTCTGGCCATTAAGTGGGCCTTCTTGTCGGAGTTAATATTCGCTGGTATAAGTATTAGCAGGCAGAGACTATTAAGAACAATGGAATTGTAATTTTTTATTGGCCAGACCTTTCAGTGGCAAAATTTATATTTGCTGTGTAATATTGTATTTTTTATGATGGCTCAAAATGAAAATTATCAATATTTTTGAAAAATATGACATGTTAGTCTGCTTTATACAGAGCAATGAAAACTTCCGTGAAGCTTCTCAGCTATATTCCAATAAGTTTGTTTGAATATTTATTTACCTTTTGACTTATTTGGGTTTATTTTTTTAAGTATCATTTTAATTTATAGATATTCCGAAAGAAGGCATCCTGATCTTTTAATGATTTCCGGAATAAAGAAAAAAATTGGTGGACAAGGAACGTTGCCTCCGCCCTTACTGCGATTTTCCTTATTATACGTTTTTGGTAGGGGCCGGATAAACGTTCCATGTTCTCTTTATTCCGGAAAATATTAAATGACCAGGTTGTCTTTTTTCAGAATATCCATAAATTAAAATGATACTTAAATAAAATATAAACCGAAATAAGTCAAAAGGTAAATAAATATTCAAACAAACATATTGAATAATAGTTGAGAAGCTTTATGGGAGTTTTCATTGCTCTGTATAAAGCAGACTAACATGTCATATTTTTCAAAATATTCATAATTTTGGTTTTCAACCATCGTAAAAAATACAATATTACACAGAAAATATAAATTTTGCCACTGACAGGTCTTGCCGATACAAAAATTACCATTCCATTGCTCTGATAATCTCTGCCTACTAATACTTATAACGTAGTTTAAAAGATAATGCTTATACCATACTCATCAAGAGTGTCGTATAGAGACACATTTTGTGAAATTATGAATTTTAGGCTTATTATTTAAAATACATATCATGTATTATATATTTTTGAAAAACTTATAAAATTTCCATTCAAACGAAAGAAAAATATACGGGGTGTTCCATTAAAAAAAAACATAAGTTTGATTTATAGCTAAAAATTGACAGCTCACAGCAAAAATCTGACTACGCCACTGGGTTCGATGTAAAAAAGTATATAAGAGCAGGCTTTTAGCTTTGCGATATGTTAAAGGATAACGGAGATATGAGGGGGGTCCCACAATGCAATATTTTCAATTTCGCCCTGTATCTCAGAAACGAAGCGGGCTATGAAAATTTTGTTTATACCATCGTTCTTTTCATAAAAAAGTAGCACAGTATTGCGAAAACCGCAACTCTCTATCTTTACTCGTAAGTGAGATACCCCGTAATATCATCGAAAATGGGCCACCCTGTACATAAAATATAGCACAAAGAGCCCCACGCTTTTTTGATAATAATACTAATATTTTTCTTTCATTATTATTTTCTGCCTGTATTAAGAGTTATTTTTTGTTTTTTAGTTTGATTGATCATTAAAGCGTGTTTTTTTTAGTTTTTTTAAACTATATTTATTTTTTAAGTAAACACAAATTTTTAGAGGGAACTATACAATTTATGGCAATATCAAAGATTAAAAACATTACAGATAACAAATAAATAAACAAACCAATAATAATATCGTGTATTGTCTCTTCGTTCTCTAATAACGGCTGCCATGTGGCGTGGTAAAGATTGGACAAAATTGGCAAGTGCCATTTGAGGCATAGTTTTCCACTCTATTCGAAGATCAAGAATTGGTTCTGGTTATTTGTTACAAATTTGCGTCCCTAACAATGAAGCTCAATTGGGTTTAGATCAGGATTATGTGATTTGACAACTCTTGCTCATGAGGTCTCATATTATCCTGCGTTAAACAAAAATGTTGACCAACTAATTCAGAGAAGGGAATGATGTGGTCCACTAAACATCCAATGATAGCAATCAGTAGTTGAGGCACTATTTTTAATTTAGACGAGGTCTGTACAAGCATGTAATAAAATTAGAGCTGACACCATAATACTACCGCCTCCAAAACGTGTTCTAGGAGATATGCAATATTCACAAAAACGTTCGTCTCGCCTTCTCCATAGATGCTCGTGTCCATCCGGTGAACGGAAACAAAATCAATTCGTCTGTGAATAACACACATCCCCAAACTTCGTCATTCCATTTTCTATGTGCACGGGCAAAATTGCTTCGTCGAGCACGATGTGCTGGGCAAGCAACTAGTCTTCTTGCCATCAATCCCTGTTTATGCAAGTTGCGATTAACGGTTCGTCCAGATATTCTTGTGCCACGTATATTTTCAAGTCGCTAACAAGTAACAGTAGATGTTACTCTGCGGTCCCTTAAAGCAGTTAATGATCATCTCGCTGGTTTGTAGCTCGTGGTCTTCATAATCCTGGATGTCGTGCGTGCTTACCGGTCTGACGAAAGAAAGTGATCGCATTTTGTATGGTGCCACTTGTTCTGCCCAAGACATTTGCAATATAAGGTATATCATGACCATTATTATACAATGCAACAGCTCGTACAACTTCTGGTCTAACCGCATATTAAAAAAAAAACTTTTTCTACACACATATTAAAAATGGCGCTTTTAACACTGTCTACTAGCCTTAAAAATGTTACTTTAAGGCACTAGTGCCTTAAAATACCTAAGACACTAGTGAAGAGGTCAAATTTTTTCAAAAAAAAAAAACTTTAAAAGACCTTTTTTATTTATTTACGCTTATAATATTAATAGTGCAATTTAAACAACTTGAAAAATAAATTCCTTCCTCAGTTCTACTGTTCTCCGTGGTTGAGGATGATTGTACTGTAAGCAGTTTTCGAGCAATAGAATTTTTATTTTCCAAGGAATCCACAATGTGCTCTTCTGCAACGGTTGAGGATATCCATCCCCTATGCCGCTTAATTGTCGTCAAATTTGCTCCAGCATCGGCAAGTAAGCTCGCAGAAGAACGGCGAAAGCAATGCCCCGTATAGAGCGTTGAATTTGGATGTTGCAGAAATCTTGCTATAGCAGTAGGAAGTTTTCGGAACATATTAATTCCGATCGGATTTCTGGTACATTTACCTTTTACATATTTTAGGAAAAGCCGCCGGCGCCGATGTCTGACATCTGCTGGACGAAAATCAGTATATTTTCGATAAAAATCCAAATAAAATTTTTCAACGATAGTGGAATTTCGTGGTACCTTGGTTTTGGTATCTGGTATTTTAATAACTAATGAAGCCTTCATATCTTCCACATTGTCAAGAGTCAACTGACAAAGCTCCTCCAAGCACCAAATACTCCTACAATCGTAGCTACTTTCATCAGAAGGTACTCTTTGTCCGGTGCGCACTTTAGAAACTGTTCAATTTGGTCTCTAGTATTTTTTTTTTATTTTTTGGCCTGGTAACCCTTTCCTTGACGCTTCAAGTAGGCAATCAATTTAAAATGTTTGCTGATGTCTACGTCGTTATTTACACGTAGCATAGCTTTGATCATTGAATAATGGGACCAAAGAGAAGATGACTTCCATACCTTTGCCTTTTCCTCAAAATTGGCCAGGAATATGTTTTCGGAATACTTTTCAGGAACGCCTTTGTTTTCACACCATTTTATAAATTTATTATGAACAATCTCATATTGAATTCTTGATTTTCGTGGCAGTAAATCCAAGGCAGCTCTGTTAACAGCTTCTTCTATGTCTTTAAGTGGATCGATTTCCTGCATTTCTTGCATTTTTGGCAAATCACAACAGCCAGTGCTAGCGTTTGGTAAAACTGACAGGATCTTTAAAATTTTCAATTTTTCTGTAAATAAATCAGCCAACAATGATGGTTCGCTCATTCTGCAAATTTTCCCACACGTGCCTTAAAAATTTACTTTTAACACTTATATCATCATTAACTATTAAATTCTGCATAATTGTACACTGACACTTTTGTGCAAACTACATAAACACTAACGTAACATTACAAGACAAGACAAATAATGTTCTTGATTGAAATCTAGTGTTAAATTTTTGTTATTGTTACAAATTGCATATTTCCTTTTTAAAAATTTGTGATTACTTTAAAAAATTGCGATATTGATATTAATAAGCAAAGAAATGTTAAGAAATAACGGGCTTAAAAATTTTCTTTGTAGACCCATCATTTTGACGATAGATTTTTGCGAAGAGTGTTTAGAAACGTAGGGCAAGATGCAACTTTTAGTTCTACATTGTATAACACCAGCTTTTTGCAAAGCCAATATCATATAATAATCATGATAAAAGCGCCTACAACTTGAGAAAAAAATATATCAAAATCGATGTAAACTTAAAAAGCTTTTAAGATTGACTTTGAACGAAATTTTGTTTGTCCGTTTTCTTCTTGACCAGGAGTGTAGAACCGTTTTACCGTAAACGAGAAGTAAGTTTTCAAATAAAAAGTCTTATACAGAATTATTCTTTGGGGAAGTTTTCGTTGATAGATTGTTATTGTTAGCCAAAATAGCATGTCAGTTAGTTCATAATTTATAAAAGTAATTTAAATAATTTATATAAACCAAACACTAAAAACTAAGCATAACTGAATTTTTTTTCAAAACTAGTAGAAATTATATTTGTTCGTCGGTAAATCATAATCTGGCAAAGCCTAATAATTATTTCTCACGCATAAAAACTACTAATATTATGTACAGGGTGTCCTAAATTCGAGGCGTATCATTGGAATCTCGAACACTATAAGAGATACCAAGTCGATTAAATTAGGCAAAGTTGCGCAATTTCATGCCAATCAAAATGCCGCCTTGGAAGTTTGAAAATTCCGAATACTCTCGAAGGTATTCGAAAAGCCGAATATACGCGATTTAGTTTTTATTTTTTTCTGACTCTATTTGAAATGATATGACGAAATAAATTCCACATGCTCATTGTTACTTTTTCTGCTTTACAAGATGGCACTACTAGATTTTTAATGCGACGTTTCGTTCCTTCGCAACCATCATTAACTTTGTTTTTTTTAAATGGGCAAAAAATTCCATTTTATACTTAATTAACTTTAATTCTAAATTCAATGACATGACACCGACGTTTCGTGGCGAAAATCCATCATCAGTGCTAGTTGCTGATGTTGGCGATGGAACGAAACGTCCGGTCAAAAGCCTGATGACGTCATTTTGAAGAGGAGGAAAAATGGCTATGAAAATATCGAATTTATTTTGGTCTACTTTTTAAGTAAAATAAGAAAAAAATAATTTGTTAAAATTTGTGTTCTGGCAATTAAATGTCAGAACTCAGAATTTGAAATTTTATTTTATAATGAATTTATTACAAAAAAAGTAGAAAAAAATATTTGTTGTTTCAGTGAAAGCTTCGAGAATATATTTTCATTAAAAACTAAAAAAATTATACACTACAAAAATTTTACAAATTTAAATTAAAAAAAAAATAATTCAAATACATTACTAAATATTTAACAAACACATGAAAGTAGCAAAAGTATAAACATTACATCAAGTATTAAAATTGAAAACAGTTTGCTTCAATACATTTTTGGGTTAATCGATTAATTTTCTAAATTTCGCGTTGAATGGTTCTTGCTCGTATAGCTCTTATTTCTTTCACTAAATTATAACGCAGCTCTTCGATATTTTCGGTCAAATTCCGATATAATCGATTTTGCAAAAAAACCCAGAGAGAATAATCTAATGGGTTTAAGTCCGGGCTTCTTGCTGGCCAGCGTACAACCCCTAGATTCCCAATCCATTTACCAAGAAATAGAAGATTGAGAATCTCTGTCACTCCTCTTCCATTATGGGGAGGAGCACCATCTTGTTACCACCATAGATTTCTTGATACTTCTAATGGTTCGTTCATTAAGGCATGGATTATTTCTTGCTCTATCAAATCTATATATTTTTAAGATGTAAGGAGACTATCCAAGAAAATGGGCCAAACGATTCCCTTCCTTGAGGTCTCACTTCTTGATTTTGTCGCGGATTATTCACAGACCCAATAATGTACATTGTGTCGGTTAAGTATTCCGGACGTGAAAAAAGCGCACTCATCCGTCCGTCCAAATTATTTTATTGAAAAATCACCATCTTCTTCTAATTTATTTTGCATCCAATGACAAAATTCTAACGCCTTTCAGAATCACCAGGTCTTAAAGTTTGACTCACGTGAATTTTAAATGGCTTTTACCCATGCGATCTAAAAGTTTGCCAAATTCTCATGCCTGGTATTTCCAAATCATCTTCATTTGCCCTAAGAGATGATCTAGGTGCATTTTCAACCTATAATATGGAAATTAATAAATAATTGGTTACCTTTTAGTACGCTATATTAAGTTACAATTTACAGTATCTAAAATACGCGCTCCTCCTTCCTGATCTATTCGCCCAAATTTCTTCGTTTTTCAAAACCTCCATGCTCTCCTAGATTTTTGTCAAGTTTTGCAAATTATGAAAACTGTGCCTTGCCTTTCAGGGTATTTCTGCACATATCGTTGACTTGAAATTTGAGCATTTCTAAAACAAATGTAGTATATGCGGATCATATACACGAGAAAGGCTTCTTAATGATAACGCAAATCGAGAATAATCTAGACTCAAATAAGTCAAGAAAAACGTCAAAATTCTCCTGCCATTTTGAAACAAAAGAAAATTCCATTGGTAAGTATGATGGACAAGAAGGAGTATGACACTATGCAAATATTGCTATTCTAGAACAACACTAGGACAACTTAAAAAAAGTAACGTCGGCGTCGGATTGTAAATCTAATGGAGTCATCATGTAAGGGAGCAAAAATTAAAGGTTGTTTTAATCTATTTTTTTTATAAATTCTTAACTTAATTTCTGGCAATTAGAAACATAAATTCTAACAAATGATTTTTTTCTAATATTACTAAAACATATAGACCAAAATAAATTTAACTTTTTCATAGTCATTTTTTCTTCACTACAAGTGGCGTCATCAGATTTTTGATCCAATATTTCGTTCCATTGCAATCATCAGCAACTAGCACTGATGATAGATTTTCGGCTCGAAACGTCAAGTATATGTCAACTGCGTTATGTCATTAAATTTAGAATTAAATTTAGAGTTGATTAAGCTAGAAATACAATTTTTCGACTATTTAAAAAACAAAGCTGATGTTAGTTACGAAGAAACGAAGCGTCGGACTGAGAATCTAGCGATCCCATCTTATAGAGAGAAAAAAGTAACAATGAAAATGTGGAATTTAAATTGTCATACCACTTCAAATAGAGTCAGAAAAAAATAAAAACGATATCGCGGATTTCGCTAGGATTCGGAATTTCCAAACTTCCAAGGCAGCATTTTGATTGGAATCAAATTGCGCAACTTTGCCCTAATTTAATCGACTTCGTATCTCTTATCGTTTCCGTGCTCCCAATGATATGCCAAAAATATGCATAAATAGTTGGAATGATGCTAAAGGCCAATTTTAAAAACTACGTTTCTTGTTTATGAGTATTAAATTTGATTTTTATGTTAATAATTCATCTTCGTTCATCAGAAAATACCAATAGACTGTTTTGTTTGGTTAAACCAATTTTAAAATTACTATGAACATTATGGAAAAACAGTAGCGTATGTACCATGTCTTTCTGCAATAATATTAATAATTTTATCAATCATTGGAAATAGATCAAATTAATTTCGGTAAAAAAAATATCTCTACATGAAATAACTTACCAAAAGTTTCAATGAAATGCTTCTAAGCAGCTTTAGATTTTTAAACATGACGATTTATATATTTTAACTTTAACACCCTATATTTCAATAATGAATAATAACTTTTTCTAATATATATGTTCTTGGTTGGTTATTCAACCGATGGTTGCTGAGTATTTTTTGGAACACCTTGTATATCTCTATACGACACAGATCCAACTTAAATAATAATAAAATAAAATAAACCACCAATAAGGATAATTGTTCCTAATTATCAGCGAGGACTAAAGAGTATCATTGTAACAACTCGTATGTCCTTTAGATTGTGGGATACATACAGTTACTTCTATAAGCAATTCGAGCAAATGCTTCTAGAGCAAGTGTAACATAGTAAGAAAAATCTGGTTCGGGAAGAATATACTATATATCTTTATTTTTAAAGTGCTTGTGTATTTCATCTGAAACAATAGTGGGAAGTAAAATTCAGTGGTTTTATAAATATCTACCTTATTTTTAAATAAATATTGAATAATAATACATAAAATAACAACCTAAAAACACTTTTATGAATGAGTAGAGCAATTATTATGAAACATTAACAAGTTGAAAAAGAATCTGCTTTAAATAATGAGCGCTTGGAATTCTTCATTGAACCAAGTAATTCGAATTGAACTGAGCTAAAACATATATTTTCGCTCTAAAGCCCATTGCACGACTCATTCAATAATAATTTTCCATTTTTCTATAACTTTTTTGAATACGTTTCGAGAATTTGTTATTCTGATTCACCGTCACTCAAAATTAGAACTTCGGTTTCATAAGACTGAGGCAAACGTAATCGCAAATATAATCATTGAATACTATTACCGCATCGTCTGCGTCCATGAGTGCATTTATCCCTGTGTGTAATTTAATTAAGAGGGTGGGTGTGATCAAAGCCCAAGTGCTTTTTTTTTCCTTATTAATTTCAAATCTGTTGGCAGACTTCCATCAGAATACAAGAAATGTTCAATTCCAGCATAACATTTGTGAGTGCAATCCGTACTTAAAAATTGCCAATGACATTAACAAAATTGGTAACAAAATTAATCTATAGAAATAAGTTGGTACTTTATAGTCAGGACTAAGAATGAGTAGAAAAATGTATATAATACAATTATATCTTTGTATTTTGGACATCAGAAGTTCTAAAATTTATTTCAGACGGATTCGCTTTCCCTGCTTCACCTCCCCTATATTCCATATCGAAATTGAAGCAAGTAAAATTAACTAGCAGAATATCCCAAGATTGAGGTAATGTATCATGTTTTTTGGCATTCGAACAGAAAGCTCGTGTTAAATTGGCTATCAGGATTTGATATAGTGGTTCTTTGGTCTTAATCTAATTATCTAATTTCCCGTCCGGCATCACATCACCTTAAATATTTGTTTTAGGACATATATATATATATATATATATATATATATATATGTCGGTTGGCGTCAAACGTTGAAAATTGTTATTACGGTGTTGCCCTAAAATAGATTCAGGCATTACAGGGAACGACTGAATAGTTAGTTAAACACTGTAATAATAAGGCTATTACTTTGCTTGCCGGCAATACAAGTAATGACTAGTCATTTTAGGGAATGACGGATTTCAGTGTTTGACGCCGACATATAAAAAATAAGTGTATATATATA
>MU189980.1:0-31378 GCA_016904865.1 Pissodes strobi
TTGCAATATTGACACAACCTATATGTCACCAGACCCAAACCCATAATCACAATGTTTTGATATATCTTATGCAATTGTATATAGCAAGTAATTAATAATTAATATGTCATGTGGTTTGTCCATTTAGAGTTTTGTAATTACTAGCCAAATGTTAAATAAATATATTATTTATTTATTTAGTAATTATGAACATACAAAGCATTAAGCTAGATTTATAGATTTACATAACATAAGCATAGCATAGCATAAGCAATAAATGATTGGTTTATAAATGAGCTTGTGTTATGTTGTGCCTGAGCCATAAGGCAAAAATACTAACTTTACAAATTTCATAATTTTGTTTACATTTTTCAGAGAAGTATATTATAGAATCTTATGTATATTAATTTATAAATCCTTACCATTTTCAAAATAAAAAGCATACAAAAAGCCAAAATACCAAACATAAGCACATCAGTAAGCAAAGAGCATAAGAAGTTGAAAGTTGGTCAACTTCTTATGTCAAGCTTATGTTGTGTCTTATGTTATGTTCATCTATAAATTACCTGACTTAGATTTGAATGTTTAACTTCTTATGCTTATGCTATGCTTATGTTATGTCAATCTATAAATCCAGCTTAAACTTTATTGGATATCGCATATGTCATTCTCTCAAAAGGTAAATACAATTATAATTATGTGTTTTCATTAGTCGAACATAAGCACATAGCATAAGAAGTTAAAAGTAGGTGAACTTCTTATGTAAAGCTTATGTTTTGTCATTGTTTATACAGGAATATAAAGACAATGGTTGTGTCTTACATCAATCTATAAATTGCTAATGTCAATCTATAAATCCAGCTTTAAATGACCAAATATCTAAGTTTTTTTTATAAAACTATTATACTTAAACTTACTCAACAAGATATTGAACATTTTCTTCTTTAATCAATAGTCGATCAAACTCCCAATAATCCTCCTCTTTAACTGGCAACCTTTCCAGAAGAACAATTAACTTTGGTATTGGCTTACAATTGCTACTAGACATAATGTATCCCTAAAGAGGGTTCCCTCCTTATGTATTTCACTGAAGAAAAAATAAAATATCTAACTCCCGTTATTTGGCCTGGCACTTTTGATTAATCTTCTCTTGCTAATACTTGGTTGGTAGGAATAAGGAATATTTAAGTAAGTTTAAACTCATAGACAAAAGAATATATATTTAAAAAAAAATTAACCTAAATTTTTTTTATGACAGTAATCAGCTGGGAGTAGGGATGCGCGATACGATATTCCAGAGTATCGATACTTACTTGGCCGATACCGACATTTTAGTTCGTAGTGACTTGTGAATGCATGCTATTTAAAAACCTGCAATCGGCAAGAATATGGTCCTCTGCTCGCTCCGAGGCTCTAGAAAAGGAAACTAACCACTAACCCAAGAAAAACCCAAAAATCAAGAAAAAACTGTTTACTGAAAAAAAAACACCAAAACCAACGGGATTTGAACCCGGGTCGCCGAAGTGATGGCCAACCATTCAGACCTCTAGGCCATTTGCTGAGTTACAAACAACTGGCTGCATCACGAATACATGCGTCACCTCAGGTAGCTAGCCAATCACGAGCGTCTCATTCATAAGTGCAGTACGAACTGAAATATCGCCGATACTCGATATTTAGGATTGATACTTTGGTTACAATACATTGCAAGCATACATTTGTGTTGTATCGATACCGACTATACCCTACGATCCGGGAAGATATTTTTATCTACTATCTACTAGGAAATCCATATGGAGCTATGACTGCGAATATGACTAGACTCCACTAGGACCACTGACCCCCTCGACCGCCTGACCATTCCTCCCTTACGTTGACATCAATGTTGTAATGGGTTTGTTCTAGCAGCGATTTCAAATGGTACAAAGCCATCCGGAGTTTGCGCATAGCAATATAAGCGTCGCTTATATCGCTATGCGCAAACTCCGGATGGCTTTGAACCGTTTGAAATCGCTGCTAGAACAAACCTAATATGTATTGAATGCAGTGGAATGTATTCGCGAAAACACATGCAGGCTACTGTATATCCACTATAGACTATAATACGGCTTTTGTTAAATATATCCCGGTGTTTAGTTAGATAAAGTCATATTTCACTCTTCGCATGGCCCTCCGCTCGCTTCGCTCGCTACAGAGGTGCAGGAAAAGGAAACTAACCCAAACTAACCCAAGACATCACCAGAATCAAGAAAAAAAAAATAAAAAAAATGCAACGGCATTTGAACCCGGGCCGCCGGATTGAGACCTAACCATATAGACCCCTCAACTACGAGGGTTCTCGCAACAAACTGATTGCATCGCGAAGACATGGCGCGAATGCAAGCAAAACTAGAATAAATTTGGCAACAGCGTATGCCAGGGGCTATTACGGATGCTATTAGCCGCTCATAATAATTGGACTCGCGTCTACCTACCGCAAATTTTCGACCTCAAGACCTGCGCATTTGGCAACAGCCCCGGTATTGTTCTAATATTTCGCTTCTCGCTCCAGGGGAACAACCAAGCAAAATTAACCTAAACTAACCCAATCTAACTCAAGGCAATGCCCAAAATCAAGAAAATATAATAAAAACATGTGAATTTAAACAGTAATATTATTTATAAGCTTAAATAAAAAAAGATACAAAAGCAAACAAAAGTAAAACAGTTATCCCCTAAAGACTTAAAAAACAGAATTACAGACTCAATACGTACTGCTAAAATGATATAAAAAAATTGAGCATGTCTGCTAGTACCCCAGACACTGATGTATAAACACTTTGACAAGGGAACCCTTCCCTTGTCAAAGTGTAAACATACCTTATATCAACATCATTGATATGAAAATCTAATGCCACCATAGGCCGCTTGACGCCTGAATATAGGCAACCACTTAAGGGGGATTCTCATGCGTCCGATATCCGACGATACGATGATCCGACAGTGATTCTATTGGTTACAATATTCGTCTTCCTATTGGTTGGATTGACATGATTTTCGTATCCGAATGTAACAGGCAATTTGACATTCTACGTTTTCTTTTATAAACAAACCTGAAGTAATAATTTTGAATGAGACACAGGAAGAATTCCCAGAACTTTCATTTATTCTTCACAGTTAGAGGGACCCAAAGATAAGTTTTAACCGACAAATGTACCATGATCTTGTCCTTCGTACTAAACTGAAATTACCTTAATATAAGTGCAAATCCATTGTTTATATAATCCTTATACAATGGCAAATCTCTCGCCAGCAAAAATCTATTCATGCACACGATTGGTCCGGGGTAAAATTAATTAATATATTAATAACATTAGTAGATTTTGAAATTCTCCCTACGAATCCTCAAATAGTACAAACATCTATCCTGATGGGTTACAGTCTCATTTCCTTTTATCAATATGGGCTACAGTCTCATTTCCTTTTATCAATTATGTTAAGCATTTTGCTGTGCTCGATTTTTATAAGTATTCGGAACCCAAAATCTTTTACTTAGATTGATTTGTTAATATGTGGTAGCATACGCAGATGGGATACATATAACACATTATATAAATAAACAAAACAAATAAAAAGTGAGGTTAAGAAACACACGATAGTATCGGACAAAAGTTAAAATAATTTTAACTCCGTACGACATCGGATGATTTTAAAAATATTCGGATAATAATTGGCGCCAAAACATTCTGACCAATAGGAGCTCCGTCGGATCATCGTATGGTCGGATATCGGACGCATGAAAATCCATCCTTATTTGCAATTGGTTGCCTATATTCTGGAGTTAGAAAGAACACGTTTTACACTAACGGTTACAGACAGCCTGCAAACAAATTCCCGTTACAGATACCGCCTGACGTGCGATTTTACATTTGCATTAGAATGTTTAATATTACACTTCACGCATAGCTCTCCGCTCGCTACAGGGACGCAACGAACAAAAATTAACCCAAGGCATGCCCAAAAACAAGAAAAAAAAGTTGTTATATTTAAATATAATATAATTTAAAATTTGGGATTAAAACTAACAGTAAAAATCAACGCGAGCGAAGCCGCTGGTAAAAGCTAAAAGTGCCCTATGTCCTTTCTTATACTCTTGAAAATATCTGTACAAAATTCCATGATGATCGGTTGAGTAGTTTATGCGTGAAAGCGTAAGAAACATACAAACAATTATAATATTAGTTATTCGTATTTATATTAGTTAGGATTCTTTAATAATACTTACTGGCAGCTTCAATCAATTCACTGCACAAATTCGGCACGAAAATCTTATGCCATCAGGAATAACATCAACATATGGACCATGATTCAATATTGTTTTAAACGTCTGGGCATCTGAATAATACTTTTGACAGTTCGTTTAATTTAAAATAATAATATGGTTTTTATCGTCTAAAATCCGTTTAAAAACGATTTAAATAGCATCATTGCATAAAAATCCGAAAATTCGGCCGTGGCTTCGGACGAATCTGTCGTGGATTTTGAAGCGAAAAATCATTTTAAATTGAACCAAAAAATTAGCTGTGCTAAGGATTCAAATACACTGTGAATATAATGTAGTGAAAATCTAATATCGCCCTAGCGGCTAGCTTTTTAGAAGCGCCATTTGAGTCGTTGCAATCGCGGCCGTCCTAGATTAGCTTGCTCCTTAATGCACAAGGGTTATAATGTCACATGGGTTTACACATTCCGTCCCATTTGCCGAGATTACCCTCATACCGCCGCGTATGTTGTTTACACTGTTACGGTAACCTATATTTTAAAATGCATCTGACCCGACCCGGTGGTAGCATGTGGAAAAATCCGCATTAAACTGTTCCGGTTTGAAAATACTCCACTGAATAAAATAATTCAGTATGCCAATTTTTTTTTTAAATCAGGATAAATCTTACTTACCAGAGCTTAGTTCTTAAAATTTAGATCGAATGAAAATATTAACTGGTTACTCCAAATGCATTTATTTTCTAGTGATAATTTACATGAAATCACCTTACTATTTTAACTAATGGTTGATCACTTTTGTCAACTGAGTTTTTCCATTCGACCTTCTGTATTCATGGATCAGCCAAAACTCTGGAAGAGCAAATAAAACAATAATTAGATCACAGAATGTTCTTCTAAATGAATTTCATAGCCTATTCACATATATTGCCAAGCCGTGCATATATTTACTCGCCTCTTCCATAATTTTGCTTTGTAAATTAATGTATTGATTATTAATATGCTTAAGTTTCTTGTATTCTTTTTAGTAGGTAGGTAATCGTTATGTTACCCAAAGATCGGACGTTTACATTTTTAAGTACTAAATTTCTCTTATACAAACTGTAGACTGGTTCATTTCAAATCAAATTTAACTTTTAGACACCATTTTCTTTACTAGTAACTTAATAATACCTTTCTCTATTGCAACTCCAATTAAATTTATTAAAATTAATGTGCAGGTCAGTTATCAAGACAATAACAAAGATCTAAATTGTTGCAAATGTGAGTAGTAAGGAGTAAAATTGTTGTTACCTGGAAGGTTTGTTGTAAGGTCTTTATGTTTTTAACAGATACTTTTCACAAATCCTTCTGAAATATCATACAAAATTGGAAAATATAGTAAAATATTCTGATTTAATCTCAAAAATCTATAACAGTCAAACAGATATGTCATGTGTCTGTCAAGATTTATTTTCATCAAAGGTAAGGGTAGTTCATACAGCAACGAATCACGAACTTTAACGCCATTGGTCAGATTAATTGACAGGAGAGTTGACAGGTGCATAATTTAAGATTTTACGAATTCGTGAAATTTAAAATCTACGGCGCGGGAAACTTGAGTTCATTTCAAGATTTTACGAATTCGTGAAAAATTTCGGCCGATTTGACAGTTTGCATATTGGTTTTTAGGTTAGATTAATTTAGTTTTGATTTGTTTTCGTTATTTTTTCGTATGTATGATGCTTCATTCGCCCTTATATATTTACCTATGATATGTGAAGAGTTTTATGTAAATAAGATATTTTCTTGTTTTTATAATTATTATAAGATAAGCTCTTTATGACAACCGGCAGCTAAATATCTTAAAATAAAATATGAAAATAATAATGAACTACGGTTGATATTGACGCTCTACTGTAGCAGTAATATTAACTGCTGGTGATAAAAGTTTTATCTTAAAATATACCTATAAGTGTAAGAGATAACGTCTCTGGTGCTGAAATTGGCTCTCGGGTGTGGTATTTTTTTTGTATATGGAGAAATCTTTTTCACAAGGAAATCGAAGTATTTCAAAGACATTTTATAGTAGTTCCTAAATATTTTCTCCTCATTTACCATAATTTTTTGCACGAAATTATGATACTCCATGCGACCACCGTTGCTTAAAGATCTCACAGACACCAATAGACCTATTCCTATTATTCTTTTTTGTCGCATCTTAAGCAACAAGTAAGCTCCTATTACACGTCTACGTCTATGTCGGCATTAAAATACATTCATATTAGAATATTAATTATTAATTTTGAAAAACACAACCCTCCTAACCTATCGTCAAAGGTAAATGTCACAGTGAAAATTTGACATTTCCTAGAAACGTCTACGAATTTCGTCTTCGTATGAAATGGTCACTTTTCACGAATTTGTAAAAACAACGATTCGTGATTCGTTGCTATATGAACTCGGCTTTATCCCTGGATTTGTTACCAAGAGTTTCGGGACCTTGTTTTTAAAAAAAAGAGAACAAAGAATTTTGTATAATTTCGTCAAAAGAAAGCTACTACAGAGCTGTTTTATGGTTTTCTGGGCATTTCCTGCCGATTTTACTCTAAGGAGTTAATCTTAACTTTCATAACTGGTGGCAAGAAGAGAATGTGTCTTGCACCGTTGTAGCATTGTGCTAATTTTAATATAAAGTTGATTAAACATCTAAAAACTCCTGATTTTGTCTGTGAGAGGCCACTGATAACTCATTGGTAAGTGTTCTTTTTAACTATTCTTACATCTTTTGGCATGTTTTATATCTATGCTCTTCTTAAGTATATAATGAAATATTGCTTTATTTACATACCTGAAGTGTTGTCGGAGAACAGCTTTCTTAGTCTCGGTTCTTTTGTAGGCCTCTTTTTGTATTCGTTACGTTCGAAAATTCAAGTAGCTGCCACCTGGATTGTTGCTGCGAGTACCACCTGTACCTGTGATGCCGAGCAACACCGACATAAGCTTCCAGTTATCTCAGGTTTGTCTTTGTAGTGTGTTACCTCAGGAACACACCCATTTAAAGCAGTTCGTAAAAACTATCTTTTTAATGTCGTTCCTCTATGCGGTCTATTTTTAAGCCGAGCCCCGTATAAAGTTGAATTCTTGTGACATTCTTGCTAATTGCTGAATAGGTAATTAAATACTCCTGAAAGTTTGACCGAATCACTTCACAGGATTTTAACTTAAATATAACATTTCCATTTTTAATTCCTTGCACCTAACCTAACCAACTAAACTTATTAATTTTCGATACTGAATATTACAAATTATAATATCACCAACTCTCGATCTGCGTAACGTAATTTAACAGTTTAACTATTGTTCTAGCGAATTTATAATCATCATTTGTGTTCTTAAAAAAGGAAAAACGCATCATAATTTCATAAATTATATGATAATAATGCATAGAGGAATATAAAAATAAAGAGAGTGTTTTATTGTTCTTGTTCTTGTTCTGTTTTTTGGCTTTGCTGCAAGGCAATACGCCAGCACATTAGGAGAGATCCAGTACGACGAGTCGAAACTCCTGGATCCCTCAGGATCTGTATTATTACTACAAAAGTTTCATTTTATTTTAAACATATAAAATAGTCCTGCTAAAACATTATTTCCCATTATGGTTGTGTCCCATACAGCACGTCCAATTTAAATTACGTCTCTACAAGATATACACGTGAGAAACAAAATATGTTATGATGAAACTAATTGTTGATCTAGTACTGACGTACACATATGAGATACACCTATGTTTTTGTTGATAGAATTATGTGATATAACGTTTAATAATTGTATACCGTATGCACTTAAGATTTTAAACATTTTTATATAACGTAAAGAAGGATCATTAGAATGTTGAAATTTGACGTCCGTAAATGATGCCTACAAGGTTTAAGTCATATGTATGTGTGATGCTTTATGCAATATTTGTACCTACTGTATACACCACGTAAAAGTGCGATATACACACATGATGCAAAAAACTATATATACACTCTTTAGTTGTGTCTTGTCGTATCTACATTCCACCATTCAGAAGCACGGCACAGTGCGCGCGCAAGCGTCAGCGTGAGCATACCGGGCATGTGTATCTCATGTGTATCCTCTTTCCTCTATAAAAGTGGGGTAGTACATCCACATCATATAGCAGCCATTTTTGTTTTATCATTTGGGAAGACGCGGAAGTGTGTGTGTCTCTGTGCATTTTGAAACGGATTATAAGGTATAGTAAAAATTGATAAATACTTTATTACTCCTAGGTACCATTAATATTGAAGCTACAATGTTTAATAATATTTATAACCCAAACTAACCCTATGCACCTAAGATTCTTAACATATTTATACAAAGTACAGATGGATCATTGGAATGTTATTGAAATTTAACGTCCGTATAGGTCCCTACATGATGCTTACAATGGTTTAATGTAATTTGTTGGATTTCTACCTAACATTTGTATGTACCTATAATAACGTAAAGTTAATGGGGTCGTTAGAATTTTGAAATCTAACGTTCGTACAGGATGCTGACAAAGTTTAAATCATTAGTGTGGTGATTATAGCTTTAAGTAAAATTTTGTGTATAGACCACGTAAAAGTAATAGTACAGTGTAATAACATACACTCTGCAGTTGTGTGTTGTCGTTTCTACATTCGAGGGAGATGGAACAATGCCAGCGCAGAGCGTTAGCATGCTGGCCATTTGTATCTCATGTGGTAGCAGGTAGTAGTCATTTTACCATTTGTAAAGTTCTGGGGTGGTACGCACTTTCTTATTATAAAAAACCTAGGCGGTCATGGAAATCGAGTAACGATTCTCCCTACACTGATTTTTGATACAAAAATTTTCAACACCCTTTGATGCATGTCAAATATAAAATCGTAATGGATGCTTACATTTGCGATGCACCGGCACCAGCTCGTTCATATATAGGTCAAAGGCCACACTGGGTATGGATGCTGTAGGAAATGCACAATCAAAGGTCTTTGGGTATCACGGCGTATAATGTTCTGCACATTTACTTTTATTAAATTGGAAAGTGAACATCCTTCAGAGTATTTACAGTTACAACCATAACAATTGATCTTTTGTGCTCAGCTTATAGGTACTTTTTTGTATTATTGCAGTGACTTTATGAAAGACTCTTGTCCAATACCCAATTTGCCAAATTTGAGCTCCAAAACGACGTGGCGGTCTGCGAATGGTTACGACAAACGTCAAGCAACCAACCGACTGGAGGATTTTTTTTTGTTTCAAAAAACGAAGAATGGCTGAAAAGAGAGCTGCTGAGCTGCAACAAAGGCTAGCAATGTATAGCATAAGATATATTTGCGTTTTTATTATGTTATTTGAATATTTTCAATACATTTTAATATTCTTGTAAAAGTTCTGTCATTTTCTAGTGTTTTCCTACTTCTGCTTTCTGTTGCACCAATTGATAGCGTTCCGTAGTAGTAATTATATAAAGTGAGCGGCTAAAATATAGAACAAATTCGTTTCAAGGTCAGGTATTGATTTTTTAGGAAAATGCTCCTACACGTCCATTTTAATTTTTTGTTCTGCTTTTTTGCTCTAAAATGAAATTATGCAGGTTGTGTCAAAAATCAGATTTGACATCAAACTTAATTTATTTTTAAATGGAACACTATTGCTTCGGATTTTAAAAAATAGTGTTTTATTTAAAAAAAAAATTGACATCAAATCTACTTTTTTGAAACACCCTGTATATTTTCTTTTTGATGCAAATTATATTGACGTGATCGAACATTTTTCTAAAAAGTCAATACCTGATTTTTAAATGAATTTGTTCTATATTTTAGCCGCTCTTTGTATATTATGTGGAAAGAAAAAAAGAACAATTTTAAAGGAACTTTTCTTCAGACAGATGCTTTAGGAAAATAAAAGTTTCGCTGCCCGCTCTTTCGTTCTCATAAAACCATAATATTAATTATTTTTTTAAAATACCTGTTTTGAGAACGAATAAAGGTCAGGCGGCAAAACTTTTATTTTCCTGAAGTAGCTCATGAAAAATTGGTTTCTTTGACAGGGCGTATGCATGGGGCGACGGAGCTACATATACACGGAATAGTATATTTACGTCCAAATTGAGAAGGACAAATGCCATGTGTAAACAGAGTTTAAGCATAATACACAATCACTGTGCAGCCGATAACACACTGTGGATCATTTAAGTTGTGTATATGTAAATGGTATACTGTGGCTACATTGTGAGGCGGACGTTTAACCTTTGTGCATACGTGTGTACCTGAAATGTGTAAACGTAGCACATTTACATCGTAGAATTGTGCAACCCTGTGTCTGCATCTAGATACATCGTCACAATGCGAACACATCGTAATCGTGATTTGGTGTGCTGTATGGGGTATGTTAGTGAGACAAATACAACAAAGGACAATAAAACTCTTCGAGTGTTTTATTCTTATGGGAAAATTGGCATTGAGTTTTGACGCACTGCGCAATTCCAGCCGCGCATGGAGGCGCTAGCGTCAGTGGAACTAAAAGCACAGCTTACTATAAATTATCTAGTAAGCTGTGCTAAAAGTATGCTGTCAAGACTTCACAAATGGCGGTTTGACGGTTGTTGATTAAAGAAAGCCGGTTTAGTCAATTCATTATTTTAATTTAAAATTGTTCTGGGGCGATGGTGGATGGAGGTATTGGTGGTGCAAGTAGCAGCCGTTGGTAAGCAGCTATTTTCTTTTGTGAATTTTGTTCTTAAAATATTTAAAAACTGTTAAATTTTATTTTTGGTTCTATTCGAGTTAATTAGTTTTTGAATATTAGAAATATATTGTGATACGTCAACACTATTTACCTATTTTGTTCTGTTAAGAGATTTTTTTATGTTATTATGTTATTTTGACTGCATTTACTACCGAATGTTTTTTAATAAACTTTGCAACAAAATGCAAAATGTGTATATTTTCTTTCTTACACCCTAAACTATTCTTCGGTTCAAACAACGCCTAAAGTTTAATGTATACTCGCATTTAATGCAACCAGGCGCATTATGGATTTATCTGCGAAAAACTAATGTATTTACAGGGTTCTCTCTTTGCTTTAATCTCGATTAAGAAAAACGCTGTAATAGTTTGTTGCAGATAAATTCATAAACCGTCTAATTATATGGAATATGACTAAAATAAAAATAACATTTGAATAGCCCGCCGCCTTTCTTCTGTCGATAAAACAAGAACATGTTTTGTCAACATAGATTATTAGCATTAGTTCAGTAAGCCGCCCTTAGTGTCGTGTAAGTAAACATGATACGTCATTATTGTCAATTGTCATTAAACGGTGTGCCAATATTTTACAAGGGAATGGATACTCTCTTTACTTTTATATTCCCCTATGATTATAATGGTTGCGGTTTGTTTACGTTTTTCCAATAATAAGCCGACGTAAAGAAAAGAAACTGGAGCAGCACTCTGTATCTTTTATTTTTAAGGAAAGCGATAAGGATAGGCAAGCGACAAGATCGCTATCGCTAAAATTAGCGGTATCCTATAAATAAATCTCATTGATTTATATAGGAGTGGATAAGCAATCCACTATATATATAAGCCGCCTGTCGCACTATTCAAAAGTGGCAACCTATGGGCGAAAAACAGGTTTCTGCGCATGACAAAATCGACACTAAATGGAAAAACGTAAACAAAGAAGATATCGTTTTGTCATGCGCACTAAAACACTTGCCGTCTCAGCAGGCGTCGATCAGGATCGAACTTGGCTTTTGTCTCTGACATATTTGCGTTTTGACGGCGCGGCGTTTTGAGTTAATAATTCGAGTTTTTACTTTCTTTGGACCTAGTGTCTGTAGTTGCTTAATTAGTTTTAGTTTAGTGGTTCACGTTGCTTTGTGCGTACCCTATTTTGATTTCCGTTTAAATTGAACAATACGCACATAAACAATGGGCGATGCTACCAAAATAGAATCCCGAAAGTGGTTGTGTTTTGTAGTAGTAGAGGCAAAATACCCGGAATTTCCTATTTCAAGTAAGTCTAATTATTATAAGTATTACTTATTTATACGTTATTGTTTGTTTCACTATACTAACTGGGGCCCATTTCACAATCGGCAAGACTCCTCTACCGAATATTTGGTGAAATAATCACTTTCGAAGTCCGGGCCTGCCTATTTACCTTCACGGTGCAACAGCTAGCTCCTACTAATTTTCTAATGCGCAAGTTCAAATAGAAATATCTTTGTTTACATTTCGCGGTCGTAAATTTGCCATGTTTGGTCTATTTATTGCTTATCCACTCCTATACAAATCAATGGTAAATCTCTATGCCCTCGGCTACAGTTCGGCCATTTTCGTATTCTTCAGTCGGATAGAGATTGTATCTCGTATTACGATATGTCTGCGTGATGCAATCGATTTCTGTCAAGAATTCTCGTGGTGTAGAGGTTAATACAACTGGGTCTCACCTGGACGGCCCAGGTTCGAACCCCGTCGCTATTTTTTATTATCTTTTTTTAAATTATGTTTCTAAACAGTTTTTTCTTGATTTTGGGTATGTCTTGGGTTAGCACCTGGTTAGTTTCCTTTTCTTGCGCCCCCGTAGCGAGCGAAGCGAGCGGAGGGCCATGCGGATCGACTAATAGGAAAGGCCAATTTTTATATAGTGCACTATTTGTGTAAAGGATCTTATAATGCGTAGTATTAACAGTCCTGAAAACATCGGCAAATTTAACCAAAAACGTAGAAAAAAGAAGAGGATGAGAGGAAGACACTCGAATCTCGATTTACATTAACCTCACTTTTTGATTATATTTGTTACTTATTTTGTTTAATATATTAATCAAGTTTAAGTTCATAAATTCAGCTTTAGCTCTACATTGTGAAAAATGCTGCCAGTGCAAAGATTTCTTGTAAACGAAATCGAAAACCTTGCAAGAATGCATGAGTAATGAGGAGTGATAGTGATCCATTCAGCATACATGATAGACGCTTCATTGAACTTTTCTATCTAAATAAGGACCTAGTGGCCTATTTATTCACACAGCTAGTTCCTCACATGAATGATGAACAAAGGTGTACAAGAGTCCCTCGCCAAATACAAATTCTAACGGCCTTACGCTTTTTTTTGTGATGATAATTATGTACTTAATTATAATTATATTATTATAAGAACAACAGGTTTTATTTTAAAGTTAAATTAAAACAATATTTGTTTGTTTTCAGGTATTGGAGAAGAATTTTTATTATCCTCGAGCCAACAAGCAGTAAGTCGTTCCGTTACCAATTGCATCACAACACATATGGGGCCCAAATGGATTACATTTCCTTTTGACCAACCAAAAATAAATGCTTACTTTCAGTGTATTTTATGATTATTTTCGGATCTTAAAATACAGGTTGTCCCGATTTACGGCTAAAGTCCCCTTCTCAGAATGGATCGTCGTTACCTCATTTGACCTTTCCATGGCAATTTGCTGTTGAAGACGGGGCCGCCGCGCGTTTGGCTCGGATAGCCCAATTATCGGAAAATCATTACATTTTTCGATGACTAATAATATCAGAGTCTATAGATTATTATTGTTCATTGGAGATACGATGAATATTATTTATTTATTAGATACATTTTAATTACGGTTAAATAATAGAGGAGAGAGTATAATTAATAATTATGGGCTAGGCTTGGAATATGGGCTTCGGTGGTATTTCTTATACACCTGGAGTCATCTATCGATTAACGTGGCAATTATATGTGCTTTAATATGTGCAACCGCCAACTGATTACAGGATTCTTCTTTTCTCAGAGTTAGTTTTGTTTAGTGTGATTTGGTATTTTAGAGTGTTTATACATTTTCCAGGGTTGTTTTTTTACCGTTGTATGTAGGTATCTAAGTTGTTTTTAAGATCAAAATCGATTTTTAACAGCCAGACTGGAACACAGACTTTGTTTTTACATTTACATATATTAAAGGTATAAAATATTTGTGAAGTTATAAACTTTTTTGAGGATATTTTCAATATGGGCTACCCTTACGTTTGTAATATGGGCTAGCCCATATTTGTATCAATATAGCCCATATTTGTATCGTATCAATATTTGATGATGTACTTTATTTCAGAATTCCACGCAAGACACTTATGGTAACTTCCAATTAAGCGCCAAGAAGAAACGAATGACGTGGGATACAGGTAATAAGAAAAGGGCTGTTCAAACAGTAAGAAAAAAAGTATGGGTACTCTAAAGGCAGCTAAAATTTTTGTAGTTCCGAGAACAACAGTGCAGAGTGCCAAAATGGACCATCTTAGCGTGGAGCAGGCTGTTCAAATTAACTTGGTACCACCGATGCTAATATTCCCTAGGAAAATATATGAATATTCAATTAGGATGAAAGGCACCCTTCCAGGATCGATATTAGCAGTCCATCCTAGTGGATGGGTTCAGGCCGGATCATTTGCCCAGTGGTTCAGACATTTTATTAACACTGTGAAGCCATCTTCAACTTCCCCTGTTCTCCTGGTTTTAAATGGTTATTATAGCCATACACGTAATTTAGACGTTGTTAATATGGCCAGAGAAAATCATTCAATACACAAACTACAACCTCTCGGCAAAACTTTCCTGGGTGCCTTAAAGGCATGCTATAGTGAGGAGATTAGGCAATAGTTTCGTCACAATCATCGCAATATGACGTCGGCGAACTTTTTGGAAAGGCGCATCTTAAAACTCAGACTGTAGAAATTGCAGTGAATGGATTCCGTACTATCGGAATTATCTACTAAATAAAAATATTTCTTTAGAAGCGGACTATCTTGCTGTCGAAGTAGAAAAAGAAAACTGCACTGCCGAAAGTGGCTTGACTGACGCCACGAATGATTTGTCCGATTCGGTTTCAGAAGGAACGACAATAACACCAAGCACATCTCAATAAAATATAGAGCCACCCAGTCAGAACAACGTTCAACCTGGACCACCTGGTATATCTGAAAAGAAAACAACTAATAGGGGTAGGAAAGTATCGCAAGCAGCGGTAATTACTTCATCCCTTTACAAAGACGAATTATTGTTGAGCAGCGACAATAAAAACAAGGAAAATATTAAACAAGTTTAAAAAAAGTCACGTACATGTCACCTACTACGCACAAATATATTTTTTTTAAATCACATACAGGGTGTTACAACCACAATTTTTCCCAAAAAATCCCCTATTTTCGAAATATTTCGGTACAGCAAGCTCGTGCGATTTTAGACCTAAAATTCGAACTCCGCGCCCCAAATACCCCTCTCTAGAGTACCCATATCAAAATTTATTTTTTTCGAAAATTATTCTTGAATTTTTTTTTTTGCTTTCATTACCGAAACGGTTAGAAGGGTTCCACATACATGTCACCGACGTACAAATAATTTTTTTAAATCACATACAGGGTGTTAAAACCACAATTTTTCCCAAAAAATCATCTATTTTCGAAACATTTCGGTACAGCAAACTCGTGGGATTTTTTAGACTAAAAATTCGAACTCCGCGCCCCCAAATACCCTTCTCTTGAGTACCCACATCAAAATTTATTTTTTTCGCTCTCATTACAGAAATGGTTACAGAGATCCACGTACATGTCACCCCCGTACAATTATTTTTTTAAATCACACACAGGGTGCTAAAACCATAATTTTTCCCAAAACATCCCCTGTTTTCGAAATATTTCGGTACAGCAAACTCGTCCGATTTATTAGACCAAAAATTCGTACTCTGCGCCCCCAAATATCCCTCTCTAAAGTACTCATTTCAAAATTAATTTGTTTAGAACAAAAATTTCCCTGTTTTTATTACCGAATCGATTAGAAGGATCAACTTACATATCACCAACGTACAAATAAAATTTCCAAAATCATATACAGGGTGGTAAAACAATACATTTTTAAAAAAATTCAACTTGACCTTTTCGATGGAAAATCGAGCTCAACGCGCCCAAAAACCCCCCCAAAGATATTCAAAATAAAAAAGATCATCTCCCTACGAAATTCCCTATTGCGTGCAGAAATCTAAAGAAAAATGCTAGATTTTGAGACAAAAATTACATTTTATCGAATATTTACCTTATTTGAATCCCTATCGAGCCGATTTGGGATCTCTTTCGGTTATTACACAAATGAAGAAAATATAAAAATTAGGTTTGGTCGATTTGGAAAAAACGCAACGTCGTACAATCAAACTGGATACGGCACATTATCGTACCCGATGAGACCCATTAAAGTTTACCACTAACTCTTACCGTTTTCGAATTATAGCCAATTTAATGAATATGTTGACAAAATTTCCGAAAAAAATTTTGAAAAAAAAAATATCCGCTTTTATTACAGAAACAATTAAAGGGGTCCATTTGCATGTTATTAACATAAAAATAAATTTTTCAAGAGCATATATAAAGTGGGAAAAAATATAATTTTTGAAAAAAATCCCCTTTTTTCGAAAAAAAAAACTGCAATATTAATATTTTTTAACACGTTCGCTACCGGCGTGCTAAGACGGGTGGCTTGTCACAAACCGGGCGCGTTTTTGGAATCCTTAAGAAAGCTGCACAGCATAAACCAGAGGCCACTGAAGTGGCTGTGCGCGAGCCGCTAAGTTCCCCAGAGACCGAACAGATCTACACATTGCCATTCATGGCCCGCCTAAATTCATATACCACAAAAGAAGTTTGAATTTGCGGCCAGTATAGTGGTCGCGGTTCACAGTGGGAGACTCCAAACTCCAAAGACCACTATAGTGGCAGTCAGTAATGAACGTGTTAAGTTCGACGACTCACAAACTTGCTAAAGGCCGTCGAAATACACATTTTTGGTGGTATGTATTTTTTTCTTATCACTCGTAGTTTTGGAGCTACGACCGTTCTCGAATTTAAACGGCCGATTTCTCGAAAACTAAGAACATTGTTTTTTTTTTTTGTAAAGAACCTTTTTTGTCGGCCTTGAGGTCCTCTACCTACATACCAAATTTAAAATTGATCGAAAAAAAAAACCTATAGGTTCCGGTTCCTATGGGACAAAATGAAGGTTATGTCGATATAAAAATACTGTTTTTTCTGTTTGCTGAAATTCTTCTTCTTTCTACCTGAACCTACCCGTTAAAAACGTGTTTCGCGATTTCCCCCACTTCTCGATAAAAATTCAGGAAACGGGAAACCCACTAACCGGTCAACCCCGACTCCGCTGTGCAGTTTGGTCGCGGCAAAATTTCGCTTCGAACTCCCGTTTAGCCAGAAATCGCGAAAAAAAACACGCAATTTCCATCTAGCATCACAAAACTCACTTTTAAAATGGAGCTCCGGCATCCCCGATTTAATCCCCCCACGTTGTGCATTTACCATGAAAATATAGACCCTGCATGTCATCTCCTTATACTGGAACCTACCGGTTAAAAAACCGCGCGGGCGCCTATTCGCCGGATAGGTCAATATTGACTCCTTAATTATTGGTCTGTTGTAAGGGGCGGCCAAATCCTGCTCGCCTCGGGCGGCCCAAAGCCTGGAGACGGGGCTGCCTTCGCCTTATCACCTGGAGAACAAGAAGACCGTATAATGTCAAGGGTAAGATATGGCATTATTTTTTGAAGGAATTCAATGGATGTAGGAACAGTGCATATACTGCAAAAGTGCTTGAAAATAATATTTGGGATGGATCAGAGGGATAGCTGCAGGCCAGTCTTTAGGGATAAAAACTAATGGCAGTTGTATGTATATCTTAGAGTAAATAAAATTTGTTTGTAAGAACAAATAATTATTTATTAATAATATAAAGACACAACATATTATAATATTGGAACAAAATACAATTTTTGGATGGAAAATACAAAATACACCCAAGTACAAAGGAATGTACACTGTAGTATCTTCAAAATATGGACTAAAGTACCTATTGATGTTAGGAGATTGCCACATATTGTTTTTCTGAAAAAATTTTTACTAGAAAATCCCTTTTACTTTGTGAGAGAGAGTTTCGATTCGATCGTGAAAGTTTGAAACCTGTTTGTATTTAATTTTTAAATTGTGATTTTAATGGTAAGAGTAATGTTACACTGTAGGGTTTCGACACTTTGGACTGTATAATAAGAAACTGATTTCAAAACAAGGCAGAACGTAAATAGAGTCTATATCACGGCTTCTTTACTTAGCGACTTCAAATGTTTTCTCTCTCGAGCTACCAGCCCTTCGCTTTCGGCTCGGAGTCGGCTTCGGAGCGAAGCGCCCACGACTCCTCGCGAGAACTTTTAAATGATTAATATTGTTTATATTATCGACGGATCGACGCAACAAGTAATTATTTTAAATTGTGTGACACGTTCGTCACCTCTAAATGAGGTATAATTGTGTATCTACTTTGTATAATTATACAGGAACAAATAAATGATTATTATTTTTTTTAATCAGATTTTCTATGCTTCAATTGGTGTTTCTTTAGCGAACATTTTCGAAATGTTTTGAAAGAACATGCATGATGAACACACAAACCACTGGATTTGTTCAGCAGAAGTTGTTTTAGAGGGACAATACCAACCTTTTTCATTTTCGATGCAGTGTATTTAAATGGATTTTGAGAGAACTTTTA
Source organism: Pissodes strobi (assembly GCA_016904865.1). Lineage (NCBI taxonomy): Eukaryota > Metazoa > Arthropoda > Insecta > Coleoptera > Curculionidae > Pissodes > Pissodes strobi. The sequence continues at coordinate 18,841 of MU189980.1, forward strand.
TATCTTGTTCTAAAAGAACAATGTAAACAATGAAACCAGTGGATTTGGTCAGCAGGCTTATGAATTTTGGTATGTTTGCGTAAAGTATATTTGTTAATTGTTTTATAGAGACAGTCTGGACATTTAAGATAACTTTTTGCTTTTTCCCCTTGATGCAGGTTACTTAAATGGTCTTTGATAGAGTGTTTATATCTTGTTTTAAAAGAACAATGTGAACAGTGAAACCACTGAATTTGATTAGCAGGCTTATGAATTATGGTATGCTTTGCCAAACTACTTTTTTTTATTGTTGTATAGGGACACTCTGGACATTTAAGATAACTATTTGCCTCTTCCCCTTGATGGATTGTATTTAAATGGACTTTGAGACATGTTTTATGTTTTGTTTTAAACGAACAATATAAACAGTTAAACCATTGAATTTGATCAACAGGCTTATGAACTATGGCATGTGCTGATAAATGACTTTTTCTTATTGTTGTATAGGGACACTCTGGACATTTTAGATAATTTTGATCGGCAGTTCCATGTGTTTTTAAGTGGTATATTAGTGATCGTTTCAGAAATGTTTTGAACGAACAATCTAAACAGTGAAACCACTGAATTTGATCAACAGGCTTATGAATTATGGTATGTTTTGATAAATCATTTTTTCTTATTGTTTTATAGGGACACTCTAAACATCTATGCCAACCTTTTCCATTTTCGCTTTGATGCTTAATCTGGTGCCTCTTAAAAAGGTCCTTTTGAAGGGTTCTATATGAACAATCTGAACACTGCAACCAGTCCAAATTGCGTTGATCGAAAATTCTATGCCTATTTACATGGCCTATTATAGATCGTTTATGCTTTGTTTTAAACGAGCATTCTGAACAGCGAAACCACTGGATTTGATCAACAGGCTTATGAATTACGGCATGTCTCTGTAAAGCATCTTTGCGGTTAGTCTTATAGGGACACTCTGGACATTTATGCCAACCCATCCTGTTTTCGCTTTGACGCCTCTTGGAATGATTTATCAGTATTTCATTATTTGCGGTTTCACAGGAACCCTTTAAAGACGTTAACACTTCTTCTACCTGATATGTATCACGTTGCCTCCAATTAGTTTTCTGGTCAGTATTAGGACTTCCAGGATATGTATGCAGAGTAACTTGATCCTTGTAGAGTTCGTAGTTAAACCTGGAAAAAATTATAAATAAGGAAATGTAGCTAGTTTAGAAAAGTAAAAATAATAAAATATGCAATAGGCATTCATTTTAACCAAATGAATTGCTGAGAACTAACTCCAAAAGTTGGCCATTTTGACTTTTGCACATAAAGTGATGTTTTTAGCTTTGCCGATCGATTGGTGATGAAGGGAACCAACTCCCCTTAAGCGCTTGTTGTACAGGTAAAATAGCTAGATACGATTGAGTCGTGAAAGGAACTAAATCCCGGACTTAGTTCCTTTTACGACTCAATTGACAACAGCGCCGAAGCGACGGGGCGAAATGGCGCTGCGATCGAATGACTTGTGTGTGTAGTTATTTCACGTTGTAGTAGTCAGTGTGTAGTGTTCCAATAATGTTGTTCGTGTTAATAAACGTAGTTTGAATATCCTTCCTTTCATTTATTTTCGCTATATGTCATTTGGTTTTAAAAACACCATAAATTAATTAGATATTTCTTAAAATTAGTCCACATTAGATCTACTATGGATATACCTTAATAATTTTGTGCTGTATTTGCTATTATAGTATTAAGAAAGTTTTTTTTAATTTCCCGCCATTTCTGTTTTATGGAGTAAGTTCCTTTTAACAATCAGCAATTCAAATAATGTACGACCTCCTTGAAGCCAAGATAAATAATGTCTGTATTGTTTACTATTTTTTTTAAACCATTTGAACACATTTGCAAATCTCTCGATTTAATTATCATTATATTAATTATTCCACGCTCCTGTGTTATTGCCCAATACATCATAATCATATAGGGTCATTAAATTCTCGCATAGACTCTCTCCGCGTCATCTCTTATTACAGGCGGATATAGAAACTGTTTGAATTTAATTTCGAAGCAGAATGGCTTTGAGCAATCACACACAAATTGCATCTTATAACGCCAGCCGGTTTTAATACTTAATGTGTAAGCAGAACAGATCCGGCCAATCACAAACAGCTCTTCTAGTATCGACAACCGAAAGCTTAATCTAAAACTTCTTCTTGGGCATGCTCATATACTTATAAAAACCATTGCTTTCCGATCTATAAAAATCGATTTTCTCAAAAACCAGGTAGCAGTTTTTCACAAGGTTGGTCTCAAACCTCAAAGAATTTATTTAGAAAACTAATAACTTTTAACTCTTACCTACACTACACGGTTTTAAGGGTACATTATTAGGTATATATTTTTATGAATAAAAATCACCCTAACTTCCTCTAGGTCTCGAATCTGTTGGAATCATTTAATATGACCATGCATGTGGTGGATCCAACGCGTATAATCAATTTTAGTGCTACCATTATTGACTATTTGTGTTCTAATATGGGGTCCGACAATGTTACGTGCTCTGTTCTGAGCGTGGGATTCTCCGATCACGAAGCCGTGTTATGTAGTGTGAATGTTTCTTGTGGTAATCTTGAAGCCGCAAAAGAGCGTGGTAGGCTGTTTACACGGCGTAACTATGGTAGGTTCTCAAACTGTGTGCGGCTGAAAATGGGGATGATGTACTCGCCACGGAGATCCCCTTGAACGCTTTGATCAGAGAGTGGTTAGTATTTTTCATACGGCTTTTCCCCTCAGACCAATTAAGAAAAGGAATCGAAAATCTTGGATTACTAAAGGTTTAAAAGTGTCTGCAAGAAACACGCGTTTTTTGCATAAAATACGTAAGTACTGCTTGTTTGATGGTGTCTCTATGAAATATTACCGTAGTATAGGGGCAGATATAGAAAAACAACAGCAAGAGCAAAGCTTAACTCCTTTTCTCGGCGTATCATCAATTCCGAAGGAAAGCTAGAAGATTGTCAATGAATTGAGGGGACGGAATGGAGTCTTCTGTCGACCTAGCTTGTCGTGTGATCAGCTAAACTGATTGCACGATTGCATCTCGGCCGAGCTGGGAATCATTCTTTTTTCGACGCACTGATGTTGACGATGTGAGTGAGGGACATTTTCGCGGATATGAGGAATGCAATTACTTCTGGCTGGGATGGCGTGTCACTCAATGTGTTGAATGAACTCCCTAACTATGCACTTTTGGCACTAGCGGATGCCATTAATGAATCCTTTACAACGGGCATTTTCCCCCATTGCTTTAAAAGAGCTAACGTTGTTCTAATTTTTAAGGGCGGAGATCCTGATGATTCCTCGAGGTTTAGGCCGATATCGTTAATTCCGACATTAGCCAAGATAGTCGAAAGGCATGTTAAGGTGAGGCTTGTTCGATACTTGGATGCTGTGGGAGTGTTAAGTGAGGCGCAATTCGGATTTCTCGCATCAAGGAACACCAGCGACGCCGACGCCATGTTCTCATTCTTGGAGAGTCTTTATCTGCATCTGAATGATAGTGACGGTGCTGCGGTAGTATTCTGTGATCTGTCCAAGGCATTTGATTGTGTGGATCACAGACTATTGCTGAGAAAATTGGAATTTTATGGTATCAGAGGTGTGGCTTTGTATTGGTTTACTTCCTACTTATCTAACCGTGTCCAATCTGGCATTGTGCGTAACAGGGTGTCGGAGCTCTTGAGTGTCATATCGGATGTCCCACAGGGCTCTGTCTTGGGTCTCCTCTTATTCTTAGTTTACATAAATGATCTTTCGGCCCTGAACATCTCGGGAAAATTTACAATGTTTGCAGACGGTGCTTTGGAGTGGGAAGGATCCTGCTTGCTTGGGAAGAATTGGAAGTGGGGATTTGTCTAAAATCAAGGAATGGTTTGATGCAAACCGTCTGACGCTGAATGTAGCAAAGACTCACCTGATGATGTTTAGATGCAATGTCCGCGATGTCTACCTTGATTCTGCTTTGATCATTGGAGTACAGCTGAACAAGTTTTTGGGGATTTATATTGATCAAAGACTGAAATTTGATCAGCATGTATATAATCTGAATAATAAATTGTCTAGGGGATGTTTGGCATTGATGGTTATGGTGTATGAATTGGGTTTCGCCATTATAAGAAATGTACATTTTGCACTCATCGAATTCCATTTACGATATGGAATATGCTTTTGGGGTTCTTGCTCTGACCAATTATTTAACTCCGTCAGAGCAAGCGCTACTTGTTTTGTGCAGAGCAAATAACAGACACTCTTGCAAACCGCTCTTTATGCCACAAAAAAATTAACACTTCCAAGTATATTTATTCTGGAGACAGTATGTCTAATATACCAGAAATATAAAAGTCAAACCAATAATGATTCGCGAGCATACCATACACGCCGTCCACACATTATCCCTCTTCCGATACCTACTTCATCCTTTACGACGAACCCATTCATCTTTAATGGCAAAAAGCTATTTAACCACCTCCTTGTCAATTTGAGGCAAATTTCTGATCAAAGGTGAAAGATTTATTACTTGTTGAGAGGGCCTACTGCTCAATTGGAGAATTCAACAGCTGCTCACTGTAATATATGTGTGTTCTCGACAAAGAGTGTAAGTTTAATTGTATTTTCATGTATAATTTTTTTTTAACATTTTGGGCATTTATGGAGTTTACCTGTTTCCAGGGCTTATTATAACTTATGCGAGTATTATGAGGAGAGGTTTCTTGACTCCTTTGTTTACTGTAGGTTTTGTTTTACTGCTCGAGTATATGTTGTTGGGGAATGGATGCTACTTCTCACTCCAACACAAAAGGGGGACATAACACTTGGGTTATGTCATAGAACCGCGTAACTGCTTCTGGTTAAATAGGCTGAATTTATTGTCTCAGGAAAAGTTACATTAACCCACATTAAACACAAAAGTCCAAATTTGATTAATTTTAATGTTAATTAATAAAAACGAAACGTCTATGTACAAAAGAAAATTTAAATATTGGTATGAACTAGTCAAATGTTTGTACTTAAACCTACTCTTCGTCCGACACGCTTAGTGTCAAATATCCGTAAATTAATCACTAATCAGTCTGATCACTACGCGTTTATCTTCACACTTCTTACTAACTATAACAAACAACCATCTAGAGAACTGCTTGTAAGTGGTCAAAATACACTTTGACTTCCAAAATTTCTTCCAACTTTTGCGATAACATTTAATTAAAAACAGAGCAATACAAAAAGGGCAGAGAGAACTTCAATAGAGTAATTTAGGGCTTCAGAGATGCAACTTTAGAGCGTAATATCAGAGCAGAGCAACAAATGGCTCAAAGGCCATTTTGTTATTATCGCATTATTAAAAAAAGGGCAGAGTAACTACAGGCTCGAAGCCCGTAGACCTTACGTGACTTCTACTAACTTCTGACTAACTTAAATTTTTGGTTCTTTTCCTCTTCCCACGCACCTCTTTCGAATCACAAAGAACCATTAACACATCAACACATTATAGAGATTAGCAAAAGCAACTAAGCAGAAACAGCCTGAAATTCGAGCACGGTCAAAATGACCTGTCAAGCTTCAGATAAACGTTAATAAATAAGAGTTTTTATAGCTTTCATAATACTCGAAAATGTCTTTAAGGGCAAAATAATATTAATATTTTCAAAGAGCAGTAATAAATCAAATTGGTGTGACTTTTCACAACATATGTATTTTTTACCTTCGTGTCATGTCTTTAGTTTTGTTTTGAGATGTATATATTGTAACAAGCAAATTTTGGAGAGGCGACGTGCGACGTTCAAATAGGCGAGGACGTGACAACCCTGGAAAACGAATGGCGCAGCAGTAGAATCGAATCGGTGTTATATAATACGGAGTATATAAATAGATTAGAAATAAGGCGTAGATATAGTTATTGTACGATAGCAGAGTCGACTCATGGCATTATGTAATTATGATAACTATACTGGCGAAGGTGTATTGGCGAAATAAAACGTGTTACTAAAAAGTGTTGTTTACAGATCACAAGTCGGGATAACCTACGTATTGTGTTATTTGTTGAGGAGAACGGTGAAATACGCGACTTCGGCGAGTTAAATCGCAGTGGCAACTTCTTCTTTTTTTGTGAGTGGCGATATCAGAAAAACTCATAACAAAAGGCGGGCGTTTGTTGCTATCCTTGGTCCTTGACAGTGGATTGGCATTGACATTTGGCGATTTTTCAGATATTCACGATAATAATAAACAAGTGTGTGCTAATTAATTAGTGATTAATGTAAAAATTGTGGCGTTTTTTAACTGTGTTTATTGTCATTGGTGTTTAAAAGGCGTTTCTCAAGTGATTTCCTATGGAGGAAGGCAGAAGTGACGAGTTAGAGCTCGATTACGAGTTGGAATTGAGCGATGGTGACCACGGCGAAGGCCATTCGGCGATGGAAGACGAAACAGTCTCCATGGTACATAAGCTGTTGAAAGGCGGTTTGGCAACTAGTATCCAGCAGATTGTGGCGGCCGAAATGGCAAGGGCGGCGAAGCAAAAGGCGGCCGAAATGGTAAAGGCGACGAAACAAAGGGCGGCCGTTGGTACTGGCGGTACCAAGGACAACAAGAAGGGCGAAAAATCAGGTGAGAGCGTTCCTCAGGCGGTAGTAGAGCATGCTTGTAGCGATAGGGCGGACTCCGCTTGCAGTTCGGGCTGTATGGGGTCAAGGGCAAGGGCAGGCGGCGACATTATTGACCCTTTCGATCCTGACAGCCAGGACTGTAACGTAATCAGGTGGTTGAGCAAAATTGATCAGTTAGGCGATATTCATGAATGGGCGAACTATGAGAGAGCGTATTTTACGCAGGCGAAATTGCAAGGCGCAGCAAGGGGCTGGTTTAATCGCCTCGATGAACATGACCTCTCATGGGAAGACTGGAAGGCGGCTCTTAGGAAGGCGTTTCCTAGAGTGCATGACTTTGCTCAGCTGCTCAAGGAGATGATAGCGAGGGTTAAATTGGATGGCGAAACCATGACCCATTATTATCATGATAAAATGGCGTTGATCGAAAGGTGTGGGCTTTCAGGCACAAAGGCGCTTTCGTGTCTGATTGACGGTCTACCTCTCGATCTACAGGCGAATGCGAGGGCATTTGGTTGCTCTTTCCCTGGCGACTTGTATACTGGCTTTCTTTCCTCTTTTGACAGATATCGGCGTCCATCAACCGATATTGTGGAATTGGAGAGGCAAGGAAATCCAGGATCATGCGCAGGCGAAGGCGACGAAGACTGTGCGGTCTTTTGAGGCGATTCTCAAATTGAGAGAGGCGTTTGGCGAATTTTGGGTACCCAAGGCGTACGATTTCCAACTGCTGGCGCGGGCTGGCGTTTACGAGCAAGGCGTTTGTTGACTTTTTGGCGAGGCAAGGTGTAAAACACCGAGGGCGAAAGGTTAGGCTGAAAGATGCATGCAAGTGAGTCTGACTGGCGAGGTGCAAATGGCGAATGCTCTGTTGGCGAAAGGCGAGAGCTATGGCGATTTAAGGTCCAAACTTCTTATTGAGATAGCAAAAGGCGAGTGAAAATCTGACAAAGGCGTATTATAAAAGTGATATTCGATAAAAGGCGTAAGGTTGCAACCACAGGCGAAACCCTTAGGGTAGGCGATTTGGTGTTATGGCGAATGCACAGATCGTTAAGATCTGGTTGAATTACTGGCGAGTTAAATTAATGAGGGCATTAATTGTTGCAGGATGGCCGAATGTAACAAGCAAATTTTGGAGAGGCGACGTGCGACGTTCAAATAGGCGAGGACGTGATAACCCTGGAAAACGAATGGCGCAGCAGTAGAATCGAATCGGTGTTATATAATATGGAGTATATAGATAGATTAGAAATAAGGCGTAAATATAGTTATTGTACGATAGCAGAGTCGACTCATGGCGTTATGTAAATATGATAACTTTACTGGCGAAGGTGTATTGGCGAAATAAAACGTGTTACTAAAAATTACTCGTTTACAACTTTTTTGTCTGCCTTCTGAACCCCCTATCACATTGCAGCCTTCTCAGCTTTATAGGAAGATGATTAAAAAGTTTTTTACCTCCATATATAATGGAACTTTTAATTTGTTCTGAGTGGGGGATAGGCAATCTAAGTCTGGCGGGCATTGTAAGGACCATTCAGAAATAACTCGCTTCTATATTTTCTAAAGATTAGACAGATTGTTTCCAAAATAAACAGGTAACACAATGTCAAGATTGCATGTTTCAAAAATAAGAGGCGACAGGAATCACGAACCTTGGCTCCCGATAAATATCGAATTGCTCTTTTTTGCAACACAAAAACCGAATTAAAAAGGTAATCAAAACAAGAGCCCCAAAAACAAATGCCATATTGAAGGTGGGACTCAATTAGAGCAAAGTATGCAGCCCTGGCAATGGAGATGTATAAGTTATTAGATATAACCCTCAAGGCATAACAACCAGAAGGGATTTTACTGCACACATGCAAGATGTGGTTCTCGAATTTAAGCGAGCTGTCAATTGATAAGCCCAGGAACTTGTTAAAACTGGGCGCAGCAATAGGTTCATTTTCCAGATAAACGTTGCCCATGACACATTTGAAATTTAAAATGTTGATTTTCCCTATATTAAAAGTTAATAGATTTGCGTCACACCATCTTTTTATCTTCAACAGATCTGATTGCACATTCTCATTCAATCTGTCAAGATCCGAATCGTGCCAGAGAACGGTCGTGTCATCTGCGAAGATTGTGAACTTTCCCACTATTGAAAGTTGGGGCAGATCGTTAACATAGATCAAGAAAAAGAAAAGTAGTGGCCCCAGTACAGAGCCCTGCGGAACTCCGGTATTGGTATTACGTTCTTCTGCGCTGGTATTATTTAACCTAACCGTCTGCGCACGCCCTGACAAATAACAATGAAACCACTCCAAGACCACTCCCCTAAACCCATACACCTCCAGCTTTCACAGCAAATATGCTTTTGACAAATCACAGAAGACCGCTGCGGCAGCCTCACCAACGTTCAGTTGGTTGAACAGCTGTTCCAAAAAGTTAAAGATGGCGTCACTTGTACCCAATGACTCTCGAAAACCAAATTGCTGAGCACTCAACAACTCAAGCCCATTCAAAAACGAAGTCATCCTCACCTTAGCCAAAGTAGGCAACAGTGCTATTGGCCGAAAGTTTGATGGACTATTATGATCTCATCCCTTGTAGAGGGGTACAACCACAGCTTTCTTAAGACTGGTTAGAAAAATTCCTGACAGAAATGAGGTATTTATTGGCTCAGCAAGGCCAGAAAAATCCTTAAAGAAAGCCCATCCCAGCCTGATGCATTTTTACTTTTAATGTTTGCAAATGTGCTTTTTAACTTCATCTGCTGTAGTGGGAGAAAAAAAGAATGTTTCAGCCACAGCAACATGGCCCATATAGTTCCTGGGGTCGTCTCCTTGTGAAATATTATTGGATAATTTGGCGGCAATATTGCAATAAAATGAATTAAGGTCATTAGCATTTAAGGTACTTGATGTAGTTGTAATAATATTTTTGCCCCTTAAGTCATTGACGATTCTCCAGGACTCCTTCGACTTGTTTGCAGAATTTTTAATTCTATATTGAAAATAAGATTTCTTACTTGTTGAAATATTCTAAGAAATAAGAGTTGTTCATTGAATATTTCCTTATGTAATGAAGAGAACGCATATTTTTCCCAGAAACACGCAAACCCTTTGTGTACCAAGATTTTCGTTTCTTTTTTTTTATATTGACAATAGGAAAAGCCAAATTAAATCTCTTATGTACAAGTGAGTGGAATCGTTCTAATGGGCTGTTGGTGGCCGAAACACTGTTCCAGTTTGTCTGGCTACACAACAATGCAAACTTCCTAAAGCAGTATAAAGTCTACCCCATCTTACATCCGATGCAGAGGCATTAACAATGGTAGGCAGGGAACAAAATATGGGGTCGTGATCAGACAACCCGGCATTAATGGTTCAATTGACTTTGGACTATTCTTTGCTTGACAACCCAATGTTGCTTCTTTGTAACCAATTAAGGTAATATATTGATTTTATTTGATTTATCAATCCAAATTCAAATTTAAAAACAGACTTTCTTACCAAAAGGAAACAAAATTCTTATTGACAAAGTAAAGCGGGAAAAAATAAAAAAATCCTGAATTAATCTAAAGTCGAGTATAAGTTTGAATGAGAAAATAAAATTATGCTTGAATGAAATTTTCTTGCATTTCCTAATAAATGACTAACTAAATATGTTCCAAAAAGCTTTAATTTTTTTATGGCGAGTATATAATGTTGGCGGTGCTGCAAGTTTTAGTCGTTTTAACCTATTATTAGGTAAAACCGTCCCGGACTGAGATAAAGCAAAATATAGAAATTATGCATTCAATTCGTAATTTTTTTTCTGGTCTAATTGGAAGTAACATATCCCATATCCATAATTCATAAAAAAATATGACAAGAAAAAACGAGGCAATCTATATTTCTTTTTTATCGTTAACCTTTTCATTTATTTCGACGTTGATCTTTCATGATTTTTTTGATTATAAAAATATTATTATACTATAATACTATTTGGTATTCCCTGCTGCTGTTTAGTTTAATGTAAACTCTTAAAAATTTGATGTGGATATCTAAGCCAAAAGGTATATTTATCAAAAGACATTCAAAAGAAATCTAGTTAGAAAATTCCAGTAGACAAGCATATAGAATAGAATATACATGACTAAATGTATTTAGAGATTAATCAAGGAACAATAACATGACTTAAAAGCATGACGAAAAGGTAAAAAACAATGTTTGTGACAGTTGACAATAAAAACTGTTCAAATTAAAAAAAAATCATGTAGCAGTTTTAACAATGCAAATCATTAAATTATGATCTTAAATTTCTTACTTGGATTCTGACATGTCCTCTTCCTCTTCATCAATTTTAATGTCAACTTCCTCATGTTTTATACAGTCCGATGGAATCAAATATTCTTCATTACATTTTGTCTCATTGGATTTTCTACAAAATAAAATAATGTCACTTTCAGAGTATCAATGTACTGGGTGGCCAGTTAAGAAGGGCTATAACTCGGAAAGTAAATGTAGGAAACACTTAGGACTTCAGGTAAAGAAAATATGACTAATGTTATGCGCAAAGTGCGAAACTGAGAAGGAAATAAAATACAAGATTATCTGTGATTTCTGCAATGCCGTAAACTGCATAGCATATTCCAAGTTTTCTACCTCAGAAGCCCAAGTAGCACAGATGAAGACCAGAGTCATGCTGTATGCTTGTAATAATTGTGTGACTTCCGTCAAGACACATAGTAATGATTCAGTTGGTGGTATAGCCGACTTAAGGAACCAGATGCAGGATGCTTTTAATACGTTGTATAGCAAACTTTCAAACAAAATTGCTCTAAAACTTGACGGTGTAGGCAATTCATTGCAGGACAAGTTCTCTGGCTTCTATGACCAGATGGCCACATTATCAACCGACCAAGAATGTTTGAAGTCTGAGTTGCAAGAAGTCACAAAAAATATTACCTTTATCAAAAGTGACATTACTGATAACTTGGATAAGTCAAAGAAGAGCATCCAACAGCTTACTAAAAAGATCAACGGTAATGTTGATGTTCCACTTTCAACAACAACAACTAGGCAGGGTGATATTGATGATATCAGGCAAGAATTTGACAAAAAAATTAATGTCCTGCAAAAAGAAATGCAGGAGCTTAAAGCTACTATAAAGCTTCTGCAATCAAAGGAGCTGCCCCCAAGTGGTTCAGCAGCAGCTGGGCACATCCAGAAAACCACATTTAGTGTTGGGGGGAATCAATCTATATCAACTTCAAATCCTACTCATCGAGTTACAGACATCTCACAACAAACATCAAAGTCGGATCATCCACCTGGAAATCGTTCTTCAACTATTCGTCCGGTGATCGGCACGGGAGCAACAGTCAGCTCCTTTACAGCTGCTGAGCGCAGGCAATGGATATATCTGGGGCGTTGTAACCCTGGAACCACTGAGAAGGATGTAATTGAATATGTTAAAAAACATCTGGAAATTAGTGATATTCGGTGCCATGTCCTCGACAAAAACGAAGATGTGTGTTCATTTAAAATAGCAGTCAAAGAAACCCTGATTAAAGGTATTTTGGATCCTGGATTATGGCCCACCGGAACTGCCATCAAGGAGTTTCGTCCACGTAGACAACCTATGAGGAATGGCAATTTTCAACCGGTGAACAACCTACCAGCAAACCTATAGAAAAGTCACAGCTCTGTACCAAAATGGTAGAGGGTTACGTACTAAGCTCAAGGAGTTCCTGTCAGCAGCGTTATCTGAATTATATCCTGTTATCGCCTTAACGGAAACATGGCTGGACTGTAATATTAATGACTCGGAGATTCTTTCTAATCGTTATATAGTTTATCGGAATGATAGAAACAGTAAAAACAGTGCGAAAAAGCGCGGTGGTGGAGTTC
>MU189980.1:31388-46856 GCA_016904865.1 Pissodes strobi
TGATAGAAACAGTAAAAACAGTGCGAAAAAGCGCGGTGGTGGAGTTCTTATTGCTATAAGAATTGACTTTAAATCTCATTTGCTGCAAATTGAGGATCCTACTGTGGAGGAAATATGGGTAGCTGTTCAACTGAGAGGGACCAACTACTGTTTTGGTACTGTATATATTCCTCCTGGAATGAATTCTTCGACGTATGCTGCTCACATTGCATCGGTGGAAAGGGCCTGTAACCAATTTGAAAACGTTATAATCATTGGGGATTATAATCTCCCGTAGGTACAGTGGTCACACGCCGAAGATTATGTAGGTCTTCTTCCGACCAATGTGGGGAGCGCGAATGAGGTCATTTTGTGCGATAACATGGCCTTTTTTGGACTTGCGCAGTATAACGGGGTGAGAAATAACAATAGCATAATTTTGGATTTGTGGTTTTGTAACTTTAATGTGGAAACTGTAATTCAATGCGATGGATTGGTCAGCATTGACTGTCATCATCCTGCTTTGGAAATTTCCATACCTATTCATAACACTCAGAAGCTTGAATCTAATTGTGTTTGGCATTTTGACTTTAAAAATGCTGATTATCATATGTTAAATACCTATTTTTCTTCTATAGACTGGAATTCTGTAATGTCTGTAAACATTAATTCTTCTGTAGAGAAAGTTCATGATGTTCTGTATGAAGGGTTTGAAAGGTACGTACCTATTAAGCAAACTGTCGATAGTAACTTTCCCACCTGGTTTTCTAATAAATTAAGAAAGTTAATTTTTAAAAAGAAACAAGCTCATAAAAAGTTTAGGCAGTCCCAGCAATGTGTTGATTATAATGTTTTTTCGGAATTGAGATACCAATGTAGAACGTTGACTAAACTTGACTATAACTGCTACATTAGACATGCGGAGAACTCTATTACTGGTAATCCTAAATATTTTTGGAATTTCGTAAAATCCAAAAAGGACACTGGTGTACGGCTGATAGCGGGGAGGGCATTTCTGCAGTACGGCTGATAGTGGGGAGGGCATTTCTAAACTTTTTGCAGAATACTTTGCTTCTGTTTATAGTCCTCACTCAGATGACTTTGACTCAACATTTACTTCTCCTATTTTCGACCAATACTCAGATATGTACATCACAGCTACTAATATAGAAGAGGCCTTACGAGAACATGACCTAAATAAGCCGATGGGGCCTGATGGCGTTCTTCCTTATGTCCTTAAGTACTGTGCTTTCTCTCTATATATTCCCCTATACTTGCTTTTTAGCCAATCTCTAAGATCTGGAGTATTTCCTCTGGTGTGGAAAAAATCCTATGTAAAGCCCATTTTTAAATCAGGTGATAGAGGCGACATTCGCAATTATAGACCTGTAAGTATATTGTCAACAATTCCTAAATTATTTGAACACTGTGTAGAGCTCAAACTGAGTAATGTTTATGAAAAATTACTAATATCGCAACAGCATGGTTTCATATCGGGGCGGTCAGTGGATACAAACCCATTTCTTTACACCAACTTTATTTCTAGTACCATGGCAGCTGGAGCTGAGGTTCATGCTATCTACATGGACTTTAGCAAGGCTTTTGATAAAGTCAATCACTCCCTACTGTTGTTTAAGTTGTCTGAATATGGTATCTTGGGTTCATTATTATTATGGCTCGAGTCCTACCTCTCGGACCGTTATCAGCAGGTTAGGGTGGAAGGCTACTTATCTGACAAATTTTCTGCTACTTCAGGAATACCACAGGGCTCCCATCTGGGTCATTTGCTATTCAATCTTTTTATTAATGATATAGGTGCCTCAATAAAATCTAATTTCCTGTTATTTGCAGATGATCTTAAAATATTTACTAAAATCTCGTCTTCGTACGATAAAATCATTCTTCAGAGTGACTTAAATGAAATATGTAAGTGGTGTGTTATTAACGGTATGTGTTTAAATTATGACAAATGTTTTTCTATTCGATTTAGAAGATTGAGAACTGAAACCCCATTATTCTATAATGTAAATGGCGTGCTTTTAAAGGAAGTGTCTGTTGTCAAGGATTTGGGTGTCTACTTGGACAGTAAACTTTCATTTACTGAACACTATGAGAAAACTATTGGTCGTGCAAACAAAATGCTGGGCTTTGTAAAGAGAGTTTGCCAAGATTTTACAGATGTAAATGCACTTAAAATTATTTACATTAGCTTTGTTCGATCAATAATGGAGTTCTCCAATGTTGTTTGGTCACCCTTTTTTCAGGTCTACATTGAACGCCTTGAAGGTATTCAACTTAAATTTATTAAATTTGCCAGGTATAAGCTGAGTGGAAGGGGAATTGATCTTTCAATTACACAAACAATGTCCTATTTAAATATCCACACTTTAAAATGCAGAAGAGAGTATTATGATGTTTGCTTTATATTTAAAATATTAAATAATCATATTTCTAGTCCCGAATGTCTCACTGCGTTGAATGTGCATGTTCCTGCGTATAGAACACGTAATATTCCTCTAATGCATCTAACTCAATGTCGAACTCTCTACTTTATGTACAACCCAGTTAATAGAATGTGCATTAATGTGAATACTTACTATGATAGTCTGAACTTTTTTTGTGTATCTAAAGACAGATTTAAAGATATAGCTAAGAAAGTTATATCAGAATAGGTTGCTTATGTATAAATATCCTGTAAATGTGTATACGTTAAATATATAAATAAATAAATAAAGAGAAAATATTGGAAATTATTCTCAAGTTTCCAAAATGACCGCCAAGGGCGCAATCGCTAGATACATTGTCAGTTTAAAGCTGAGATAAATTCGATTCGATTTCGTTAAATACTTTTTGCTCATCTCTTAAAGGAAAGTGGTTGGGAGTGTTCGAACAATTTCAAAGATAAAGGGCAATAACTTCAAAGGGGCTGACTTGGAGTAGTTGAAAAGGGCTTTTCTTAGCCTATCAATTGAGCCTTGAGTGGGTGATTTTAATTGCTTACTTCGCCACTAGAGAGCGTTTTACGACTAAACAAATAAGTCAGATCGTCTATTGTGCATAAAACTGTGTTATAATTCATTTTGCCGAAGGTTCCAAACCCCAATTAGTAACGACAATTAAAATTTAATAACCGGTCTACCGAAAAAATGTCCCACAATACGAATTTTCTTGTTTTATTTTTTTACGTATATTTTATGTTAGGCAAGAGATATCGCGATCCAGTTTGCACTGACATATTAGGTTTCCTTTTGGCTATCTATCGTTTTAAAAAACTTATAACAAAGCTTTTAATTTTTTTGGTCCAATCTAATTTATTTGTGGTTATGTTGGAAAAGGCCCTTTAGCTGAAAAGCAATCACAATCAATCTATTCAAGGCACGGTAGATAGCCTAGAAAACGCCCTTTTCAACGACTCCAAGATAATTAAGATCCTTCCAGCATCCATTTTGAAGTAGTTAACATTAATTTCCGAAAATGTTTGAGCACCCTCCACCATTTCCTTTAAGAGATAGATGGCAACGCAATCTAGCTATCTATCTTTAATTTAAGATGACGATTACGCCCCCTGACGGCCATTTTAAAAACCTAACAATAATTTCCCTAAATTTCCAAAATTTTCTTTTAGCCATGTTAATTATAATTTTTTACCGTAAGTCCTTACAACAATAATTTTCGAAATATAGCCGACTGCCCATCTTAACTGATGGCCACCCGGTCCGTGTTAATAATATGCTAGGTTGCTAGAATAAATTCTCAAGTATTCGTGGATTATTGAAAATCATATAAAATTTTTAAATAGCCTAACACAGCCCACTACTATAAAGAAAAACAAAAAGATCATATAATACATAATAGGCCATACAACTTAGATTCATTTATTTTGTAAACATTTTATAACTGTGGAGCAGATTCACGTGATTTATTAAAAATAGAGTTACTTACAAATCCGGTTCGGTTTTAATATTACTGTCTTCATTACTACTTAAAGGTTGTTCTATTAAACCGCTGTCATCAGCTTCATTTGAAGATCCCCTAGAAATATTAAATAGGTACTTTATTTAACACAGTGTTCAAATAGATTATTCATAATCAAGAAATTTCTTTGAACTTCTGTTTATAAAATAATGACTAAATTAATTCACAGTTAATAATATTTTTT
Organism: Pissodes strobi; assembly: GCA_016904865.1. NCBI lineage: Eukaryota > Metazoa > Arthropoda > Insecta > Coleoptera > Curculionidae > Pissodes > Pissodes strobi. The sequence continues at coordinate 35,527 of MU189980.1, forward strand.
TACCTGCCATCTAAATCATCCTTTTCACTTTCAAAAGTTGTGTCTTCATATTTGAGTGTAGGATGTTTTTCCAAGGAAAAATTTACTTCTGTTTTGCATTCTCTAGAAAATAAGTTCTAATAGTAGATACTGCTTTAATTTATAAATACAATTTTTGAATAATGTATTCTTTACTCTATGACTACGACATACTTTCATTGACTTATTTATTTATTCAACAGGATAAGCTCAATCGTACAAAGTACTTATAAGTCACAATAAAACTTAATGAAACCACCATATCCACAATATCAAAACAGAATTTATGCAGTTGATTAATTGTTTGCTCAATCAAGCGAAACCAAAAAGGACCAATCCTGGAAATCACGCTCGGTCAACCATATTTTAACTTCACCAATGTTTAACTTAAAAAGTTTAGCTAGATAGATATTAAAAAGAATTGTACTTAAAGGTGAACCTTTAGCAGCTAAGGATGAGCTCAAAAAAGAACAATCGTCCTTCCTGGTATAAATTGATCTGTTTCTTGAGATTTTATGTATACAAGTTTGTTTAATTCAATAGGGATCTTCGAGGAATTCATTTAATTACAAAGTTTATAGATAGTAACATTTCCATAAGTTGACCTGATATAAACACATCTAGAACTGTTTCCGTGTTAAAGAATGCATTATATATAAATGAGGTTAAAAATTCCGCACAGACATAAACCTCCCTACCATTACGAAAACCAAATTGTTCATTGCTAGAGTAATTATGATGTTCTAAATGCCAATTTAATCTATTTTTAATCTTTATCTTTAAAGGTTTACAGCCACAAGAAGTCAATACTATTGGTTTATAATTTTGAACTAAAGTTAGACCTTTGTTAATAGGGAAAAAAATGATATTATTTTTTTCCAAGAATCTGGAATTGATCCTTCTAAGAAATATGTAGGTATTGAAACAACTAGTAAAATTTGGATGAAGTAAGCAAAGCATAGGTAAATAATGATCTAAATGCCCTTTGACTCTTAGAATTCGTAGGGTTCTTCCTCAACACTGCTGCTTATACAAATAGATAATCACAGCCCTGCTTGTATATGTATGTTCTAATTATTTTACTGATGAACCGTATGTCATATTATGATGATCTGAGATAGAATCAATAAATATCGCTTAGAAAAATAATACCATTCTTCCTCTTGAAATTAACTACTGCCGTTTATAGTTTAGTTTACACTAGTATAATGAGTGGGAATACATGTTTTTCTACTGCAGATATATGAGTGCTTAAACATCTAGGAGCGGTGAGCATGCTTATATTATTTAAAATTTAGATACCTAGTTAGCATTATACACAAATATAATTTTGCATTATAAAGCTTTTAATTAGGCTGACCAGAAATGTTTAGAGGCAAAAGAGTATATACAAGAAACCAGCCAGGACCCCTGCTGGATGCAGACAATTTTTGGGGTGCCACGCCGAATGTTCACCCAAAAGTCGTTAAAATTGTTACAAAAACAAAAGGATCGTGGGGCGCTATGCGACCAACTTATGGGGCCCACCTGAAAAATGTGTGGTGTGACCATGCCCAACCCAAACTTTGTGAATAGAAATTATTTTTGCCGTTATTTTTTTTCCTTTCCCAGGAAATATGATCGCTGAGTATTAATATCGAGAACAAAACGAACAGCGCACACAGTGTAAGGTACACTAAAATTCTAACAACGGCTGTTCCCAAATTTAAACAGTTATGAAATGAATGAACGAATGAAGAATGAGTGATATTATAGGGGGGTGTTAATACACTGCGACCTGTACATTTTAATTTTTCTTTTTCAATAAGTAAATCCCAATTACCAAATGGTGAGTGCAGGGCTTATAAGAGGTACATTACAAGTGGGGGCTTGAATAAATTGCTTGAGGTGCTCCAAGCCACAGACTTAACAAACTTTTACAGTTGCAGTTCTGGTGAATGGTTATCTGCGTTTTTAATCAATGTATATAAAGATGGTATTCACGAATGTTTCCCATTAAAAAAAACCTCTTCAAAGGGACGAAAAGAGTCCATTTCTTGGTTTAATGATGATATTAAAAAAATGAGAAACACACTTCATGCACTTAAAACAGTAGCCGATCATTATAGAGATGAGACTAGCACTAACGCCTACAAATCTTACAAAAAAGAATATAGAAAAAACATTAATTCTTCAAAATGCATGGCCTATTCCACTTACTTAACTAATTCAACAAATATAACTAAAGACTGCTGGAAAATAATAAATTATGAATCAAATAAAAACAAGCCAATGGTAAAATCACAAATATCAAACGAAGATTTTAATGAATTCTTCTCAAATATTGCTGAAAAAATTATCCAAGACTTACCAACTCCCAATATAAATGATTCAGACGTCATTATACCTGTCTGCTCAAATTCTTTTTTCTTAGGCCCTGTGTCCCACCAAGATGTAGAAAACGCGATCAGAGACCTAAAAAACTCTCCTGCTCTCGATATTTATGAGTTAAGCAGTAAGATAATTAAGGCCACAAAAGCATTTCTCGTTCCAACTCTGACCCATCTCTTCAATTCTTGTATAGCGGAGGGCGCCTTTCCATCATATTTAAAATCCGCCAGAGTTGTGCCTATCTTTAAACAGAAAGGGAGCAAGGAAAATCCAGAGAACCATCGACCAATATCCATCCTGCCCATATTTGGAAAAATCTTCGAGATGCTGCTCAAGCCCAGGCTGGTTAAGTTTATTGAAAGGAATATGATTCTCAGTCCCTGTCAGTTCGGGTTCCGACCAAATCATTCCACTATCCAAGCTGTTATGCAGCTGGTGGGCAGCATAGTGGAGGGCTTTGAAGAGGGTGAAATTGCAGGTATTACGCTGTGTGACCTCAGCAAGGCCTTCGACTGTGTTGACCACCGGAGGCTTCTGTTTAAGTTGCAACATTATGGGTTTAGGGGCACAGCACTGAGGTTTCTGGAGTCATATCTGTCTGACAGATTACAATTTGTAGGCCATGGCTGTGATATGTCAGGCCCTCAGAGAGTGTCATATGGTGTCCCGCAAGGGTCAATTCTGGGACCTCTCCTATTCATACTATATATTAATGACTTATCATACTTCCTTGGGCTAATTCTCTGCATACTTTTTGCAGATGATACAACCTTGATCTCAAAAGCCTCAAGTCTCCAATTATTAAACACCAAAATGACTGCACTACTAGAGAAGGCAAAGGAGTGGTTTAATCTAAATAAACTTAGCATGAACGCGCAAAAAAATCAAAAGCTCATTATTTCTTCAAATCCTCGTATACTCTCTGACGACTCCGTCAAGTTATTGGGCATAACTATCGATGACAAACTGAATTGGCACCTGCACATAGACCAACTCTGTCGAAAACTGTCCACAAATATATTTCTTCTTAGGAGGCTAAAACACTTTGTAGATGAACCAACTTTGCTTACTGCCTACTATGCGTTTTTCTACAGTCATCTATCATATGGCATTTTACTCTGGGGAAATTCTGGTAATGCTGTTAGAGCTTTTCGTCAGCAAAAGCGAGCAGTTCGAATTATTGCTGGGGCAGGTTTCAGGGACCATTGTAAACCTCTATTCGTTGTTTATAGACTTTTAACTCTACCAAGTTTGTTTATATATAAGTCTCTGGTGGAGATTCATGGTAACAAGGGAAACTTTTTAATGAATGCAGACATTCATGAACACAACACCAGAGGTGCAAACCAACTAAGGCCCAAGTTGCTCCGTCTGCAAGTTTCAAAAAATAATTCTCTTCTGCTTAATGCATATAATAAGCTTAATACGACCACCAAGAGTCTGAATCTGATAAAGTTCAAGTCTGTTGTGAAAAACTATCTGCTGGATTGTGCATTTTATAGCATATCAGAGTATATGGCCGCACCCCTGCCCATATAGGTTTTTAAATAGTGTCAATTTTGTTTGTTTCAATTTTACTTGTTTCATTTTGTGTTTCACTGTGTTTAGTTAGTTAGGTTATTTTAATTATATTTGTGACCCAATTGGGTACCTTCAGGAATATTTAATCTTAGTCTTAATTAATTTTATCATGAAATGTTTTTAAAATTCCTTAGGATATAATTGGTTTTAGACCATTTTAAACTGACTTGTGCAAACAAAAATTTTGTAATGCATGTAATATATTTACTTTAGTTTAATATATTTACTTTACTTTACTTAGATCTATTGTATCCCCCTTCCATTGTGCTTCCGTTGATGTGATTCTCAATCAGAGTACCTCATTCAGGTTTAGTGCATTGCAAGTAGTCTGGATTGTTCTATGAATGGAAGTTCCTCATGTTCGAAGATGCAGCACCCGAAGCAGGCATTAGCCTGTTCTACTGCCTCGCACTCCGTGAGAAGGTGTTCCGGGGTTAAATGGGGTTAGTTTGGGTTAACCGGCAACTGTCTTCGTTTTCAATTTTAGTCTCTCCAAGTGCCTTCTTAACCGGCAGTGGCCCGTAAGAATGCCGGCGAGGGTGCGGAGATTGTTCTTCTCGTTGTTCTTACTCAGTGTTATAAGGTGTTTTGATCTTCCTAGGAGAGGGGGCCCTAGAAGCATCTTTAATATTGCCTTAATCCTGGCGTTCCCATAGGCTGATCCATTTGGTTGGCTCGTCTTTTGTAAATTCTTCTTTGTAGGTGTGCGGCCCTATGCCACAGGGTTTTGGTTCTAAAAGCGGAGTTGTACTCCTGCTTTTGCCAATTGGTCTGCTTTTTCGTTGCGTTGGTCTAGGAAGGCGCAGAGTGCGATTTATTTCTCATTTAGAGTGTCTTGTATCGTGCTGGTCAGTTGGAACAGTACGGTCTCTGTGGACCTGCCCGTTCTGCATGCATGCTGGCTTGCATTCAATGGCTGCGTTTCTAAGGTAGTGGATCTGATGTGTAATTGTCTACTAACTTCTGCATCGTCATGAGTAAGAATAACGTTATACTGATTGGTCTAAAGGACTTGGGGTCTGTGCCATGCCATCATTCTTTCCTATCTTCAGGATGAAGGTGACTTTCGCCTGGTGATATCTACAAGGTGTGGCAAAATTTGTCTTATTCCCCTTTATAAAAGGGGCTGGGAAAATTGCATCCACTCCGCTGTAAATGGAGTAGAGGCGATCCTTTCGCAGAAGGCTCTAAGGTTATTCCTTTTGGCCTTTTGGATTTCCTTAAGCAGTTAAGTTAAGCCCAAAAAAATACTATTTCAATAGAATAAATATTTTAAATAAAAGTTGTTAAACAGAAACTTTCCATGACAAAATTCGACAGGCATTTTTTTTAAATATAAAAAGATATAATATTTGGAGGGGGGTGGCGTATAGGCATTTTCAAACGACCAACCAGATTATCAGGAGTTGATTTTTTTAACAAATTCGCCCTTTTGTGACGGAAGCTCAGGCTCTTGGAATAAAGAGTATATCGGACAAGAAAAAAGAGTATATAGTATCTGATGTTCAAAAAGAGTATAATACTCTTAAAAAGAGTATATCTGGTCAGCTTATTTTAATAAGTAAGTAAATAATATGTATAAGACAGTAAAGGAAAAACACCTCCAATTAGTAAATAATCACCCACATAAAATGGCCCTTTTGGAAAACAATTACGTGCAAACTTACTCAATAAAATACTGATCATTTTCTTCATTAATCCAGGATGTATTTACTTGATCACACTTTAGGCCATTCTCTTCCTTAAGGCGATGTGTTACCCACATTGTTTGTCAAATTGCTACACATAATATTAGCACAGCTTGCTGTGATATTAGTATAATCAGAGACAAGTATAATTACTGTTTGATGAATGATGAACGAATCCTTTTCTTTGGCTTTGGCAAGAATGCAAAAGAAGTAGAAAAGGTTCCAGGTTCTTCTTTCTTTCTAGTTTGTGTTTTGTCACTACTGCAAGACAATTTGCCAGCACGATTAGGGGGTGACCTCGACGTTGACTGGCTCTAAACCATATCGTGGCCACCAATCATATTGCATTAAACTCTTGCGTAACGCTGAAACTTGTCAACACTTGATTGTTATTATTACTTTTAAGCTGTCTAAATTGTAACGATGAGAGGGCTATATTAGACTGGACAACACAACAGGAGATTTGACACAAATATAAACAGTACACATTGAGAATCTGGAAGAAAAAAAAAAGGAATGCAAGTTGAGCAATATAATTTAATTATATTATGATTCAAGAAATGAATGATTTTGTTTATGGCCAGCGTTGCTTCTAGGCAATTGCCAGCCAGCACACCCCTCGTCCGGCGCTTAGACAGGGGCAGATCTACCCTTCTGCATGTGTTACACGATCTTCCGGTTTGAGGGGTCTTGTACTCGGTGGGAATTTCCAGTAAGACGTATGCCTCTGGTGATTCCCGACTTTTGCACAAATATAAGCTACTGAATTGCACGACTGAGTTCCTATGCAAGGAGGCTTCGCACACTGTGGGTATAACCACTTTCTGTCAGAGGCTCCAAATTCCCGCAGGATATACCCTCGTCCGCTTACAAGCCACGCTACCGCGTACGAAAATTAACTAGACGCTAGCGAGAGGTGCAAGTCACGGATCGTCCTGACCAATCAAAAGCAAGACGCCAGAGTTCTGCGTTGAAGCCGAGTATAAAAACCAACTTCATACTCGGGTTCAAGCATGGCCCGCCGCTCGCGGAGCGCAATCAATAAGAACTAACCAAATGTAAACCGAAACTAACCTAAAATTAAAAAAAAAGTAAATTAATAAAAAAAAACAAAACATAACCTTAAAAAAGGGCAAACAGATCATCTGAGAATCGAACCCACAGCGCGGGAATGACAGACAAGCACTCTGTTTATTACACCACCGAGGCGTTGGAGGAGTTATGCTAGAACGTGAAGACATGGATAAGTCCGATATACGCTAGTGTCTTGCTTTTGATTGATCAATACTACACTTTCTAGTAGGAATCAACCTACACTATGCGACCCACCCCGTACACCTTCCAGCCGGCACGACTTTTCAAACTCCCCCCGAAGGATTAGAACACGTTTTCTAAGCAATAAGCTTCCACTACCCGTGCCGAATTCTGTAATCCGTTTCGAACGTGTTCGTCCTTCGATGGCAGGACCGGAATGATAATGATATACACTGAACTGAAGTGGCACAAACGACGCTGGCTGAGACGTCAGCTTGCGAGATTTCATATACTAGTGCATTTGTGAAAGCTTTGCGTTCACGCCATGTATTCCCGATGCAATCAGTTGTTTGTAAGTCCGCAGATGGTCTAGGGGTCTGAATGGTTAGCCTTCACGTCGGCGACCCGGGTTCAAATCCCGTCGGTTTTGGTTATTTTTTAAGTAAATAGTTTTTTCTTGATTTTTGGGTTTGTTTTGGGGTAGCACTTGGTTGGTTTCCTCTTCTTGAGCCCCGGAGCGAGCGGAGGGCCATATACCTGCCAATCGCTGGTTTTTAAACCGCATGCGATCACAAAACGCGATGTTACCTCGACCAAGAACGAACCGGAAGTGCAAGAAAAGGTATTAAAGCCATTTTTGTGAATTTTTTTATCAAGCTAAATATATACAGGCCAGCTTTTTGGCCAAGAAATTTATAAATTTCTTCTCCTAGAGGGTTACGGGTTTTCTCCTACAAAACGTTTGAATTTTACAATAGATAAATATACATAATTTTAATAATTTAACATTTATTTTAGTTAGTTTTAGTTAGGTCACCGAACATTAACTATACGATAAGAAGATTCACTCTTCGCGGCGGTACGTCAACGGTATGCCTTCTTGCCCGCGCGAAAACTAGCAAGATATTGGCAGGCGACCTTTGACCCGGTGCACACTGATCAAATTTATAGGAAAGCTAGCCATAATAAGGTTTAACAGAAATAAGAAATAAAAGTTATTAAGTATTATCACACGTTTAAAATATCGCGTTTTAGACAAAGAATTGTTGAATTTTTGGCTCATCATCTATATTTATATACCTATAGGGTGTATCAGTTATGACTTATGATAAAAATCATTTGTACTTAAACCGTTTTAAAAAAATATTTTGAAAATTAAGGGCTCCTTTGCAAAAAAAGGGTTTTAAATTTTTAATTTGATGATCCAAATTTTGTTTTGTTTTTGCAACAGTTAATTCAAGAGTCTCACGAGCAAAATGAATGTTAACTGGACGACAGAAAAGTATTTATTACCTCTTTTTTGTCACAACATGCGTCTTGCACCAGTATGCTGCAATAATGATTCTACCGAAATTTCAGCAACAGCTTCACTTACTACAATATTATGGGATTAGGGGTGGGCAAAAATAATCGATTATCCGATTGATTTTTAAGAAAGTAACGATTATTCGACTAATCGTTTAATATTTCAGAAAATATCGATTAATCGATTATTTTGAATACTCGATTATATCGATTACTTCCATTAATCGGTTATTTCGATTAATAGATTATAACGATTAAGTGATAATATTGATAAATCGATTAATCGATAATAATCGATTATAATTTATTACAAATAAACGAACATTGATTATTATTTTTAATAATCGCCCTGCCTTAATTGAGATAACATTTTTTTGGCCTCCAAAACTTTTTCGGACGAAAGATATATGTTGGAATTTTTTGCCCCTCTTACGTTTGATAATTTTATACAGATGCGTAGACAAATTAGCTTCTACAATAGTTATTAGAGGTACTATTTCATCAGCATTTAACTCTAAATGTAAATTATCTTGTTTGTGTTTGCTTTCAAAAATTTTGGCTTGCTCGGGTTCGTTGCTAATAGTTTTGAGAATTTTCGAAGCGGGTAAGTTACCACATGATCTGTAGCTCATTTAAGCGGCATAAGTTAACTTCTGTGGTGTTGAATTATCTTGGAGTGGTTTTGTTCTCCGTCTTTTGGACCGCTCACTACCCTCACTGAAGGCTACTATTTTGCGTCCTTGTAAAATATATATTTTTTAAATTTTACAACAGTTGTAAGCCAATTTTTATTTTTTTCTAAAAACCTCTCTTTGTTCCTAATTGATTGATTCCACTTGGAAATATATTTTTCTTCAAACGTCAGTAAATCCGTCATTACTCGACTGTGTAGGCGGCCGTGAAGTTTCATTTTTCCTCCGCCGGAGCTTTACTTTTCACTTTTCCGCCGGCGGAGGTAAAAGTGTTACCATAGCAACATAGATACAAACAAACAACAAAGCAAGCGTCAACAACTCAAGAATTATTAAACTAAAATTTGTATTTATCACTCAATTTGTACACTGCATTTCTAAAAATCACTAATTTAGGAACAAATTGGTTATTAACTTAATCGAACTTACTCAATAACTGCTTATCAATACGGAATTAAAACGCAATCGGAGACGCAATTTTAAAAAATAATTATTGTTGACAGTGTCCACTGACAGCTTTATGTTACATTACTATAGCAACGACCGGTGCCTATTCACCGATACCGGTCTAAGCCGCCTTGCAAACTAACTTATCTTTGATAATAATTATTATTATTACTATTAAAAAGAGATATTTTTGCATTAATTTGTCGACATTTGAAGAAAAAACAGCATATTTTATGTGGAGGAAAAGTTACTTTTCATGGCTTGCTCTCTATTACCAGCCTCACTCCGTTCGGCTGTTAAACACGAGCGCGCCATGAAAAGTATCATTTTTCCTCCATATAAAATAATATACTATCATAGCCAAAAGTATTGCAAGTCGACCTAAACTCATTTGGAAAATCTTGATATCCTGTTAATTCAGATATTGTTAATTTCAATTTAACAAGTTTTGCATTATTACTTTGGTCGGGAGAGCTTTGAAGTATTTAAAACAATTGCTTATACGTTAAATTTAAATAACTTCGATCTGAAGAAAAAAAATAATGAAAGATTTATTCTTGTATGATTAGAACAAGTTTTTTCATAAATTAAAAATAAATTATTATTAATTTACTTTTCCTTAATCATTAAAATTAAAAATCACCAGTCACCGTAATCTCCAGGACTATCGTGTTAAAAAGAGAAAAAATTTATTTTTGAAGTAAATGTTGAATATTTCCCAATGTATGCAATTATAAATACAGTAAAAATATTGTGCGAACCCTTTAACCAATTTTCAAATCACCCATGTAAAACGCCAAATTTTAATTTAAATATAAAAAAGTCGAGTAACTTCCGGCAAGATTTTCTTCTTCATCTCTTTTGTCAGAATCGTAATGTACATATTACAGTATATTTGTAGTCGAAAATATAGTGAAATCATTAACAAAAAAAAATTATTATATGACGAACTTGTAATTGTGATTTGATAAATATGTCAATCTTTTTCATTTTAAGCAACCAGCGCTATTCAATAAGCAGAAATATCAAAATCTTTTAAATATTAGTTATTACACACTTTGGGTATTTTTATCAATAACTAATGAAAAACGTTAATAGATTTTTGAAACAGCCAGTTGAATGCAAAATTTATCAAAATATTTATTTGGTGAAAATAATAACGCTAAAAACTATAACGTAAGTTTGACAGGGCGCTGCAAACGATTCAAAAGATATCAATTGTTTTTTCCAAAGCCAACTAGCGTACTAGAGTGTTATAAATAATTTCGTCATAAATTTGATTAAAAATACTGCAAACGAAAATATCGTGAATGGCCAGCTTTTATTGAAATTCAACCTGTGTGCGGCGAGTCCGCCAATCGTTACCTCAGCAACCAAGCAAAACACTACGATTCCTTTGTAGCGATTGCTGAACACGCATATCAAAGTTGCCGCCGTTGAGTGGTCCTTCTTATCGTATAGTTAATGTTCGGTGACTCGAGTCGCTACTAGAACATGAGAACTAGAACAACTCGAAAGAGTTGTCACCGCCCCTTCTGGCGGGATGATTTACATCCTTCGGAGATAGAAAGGGTAATAATGTAAATATAGAGATATTGTGTAAAACCTTAGCATGACCGGTTGTCTAAATTAATATTATGAATTTTAATACAAATCCGGTTGAAATCTGCTGACTAGTTCTCATGAAATTCGATTATTAAAGGTCGGAATTTTAGGGACCCCTAGATAATCCTAAAACTTCCGAGCTATATTGCTAGGAAGTTTTAGGTTGGGGGAAGTGGCTATCCTGTAGGATGCGCTGTGATTGGTCGACTCGGCGTAGGATACGCGGCCGGGTTCAGATAAGTAAAGTTCAAAAAGTTTATTGTCACTCATTATGGGCTACACTCAACAAGAACAGCTTCAGCATTGTTTACATTGAACTGAAATAATTACAAAAAATGTGGAATTAATATGGAATATTCATTTCAACAGG
>JAEQML010050814.1:0-46851 GCA_016904865.1 Pissodes strobi
ATGCCACTGGCGAACGTAAATAAGCATGATTACACCTACTTATACGATGCTAGCATGTATAAAAATTTAATATTCTAACATATTTTCTAGGCAAAAAGCCACAAAATTTAATACCACGGCTGGTGTTATATAGCCGTGGCTAGGAACCCAGCCAAGGCATTAAATTTACTTTTCTGCCGTATGAAACATCTAATTTTTTCTCCGAATTTGTTACAATTTCACGCAAAATCGTCTTTTTTATATTTATTTTTTGCGTTTCATTATCAATATTCTAATAGTTATATTATTTTAACAAAAGTAACTGGCTTTTCGTTACTGTGTTTACCGCTGATGACGTTTGTTCAAATTTTTGTATTTACTTTACTGGGCAGTAGTTAACTACTAAAGTAGTTAACTACGTAGTTAACTACTTTTTCGAGAAAAGTAGTACTTTTTCGAGAAAAGTAGTTGTACTCAAATTACTTGTTCGATTGAAGTAGTTGTATTTGAGTAGATTTATTACTTCATTTAAATACTCAAAAAAGTAGTTGAAAAAGTAATTAACTACTTGGTTCTAACTACTTTTGGTAGTTTAATTACTTTTCATACTCTCAACTACATGAGAAGTAGTTTAACTATTTTGAAAGTATTTAAGTACTTAAAATAATTTTGGGTACAGTTAGGAATATTTTGCCTTCACCATTATTCTGTAGAACATTTTTTGTCCCTCCCGAATTTAAAGAAAATACATTAAAAGCGAAATGTTTTCTATGCCTGCGGAAAAATATACAACTGAAAGGAATTTACTCATCATCATCGAACTTTCTAAAACATTTAACAAACAAACACCAGAAAAGTTGCTGAAAATGCGAAGATCATAAAAGAGAGAGATACAAACAAAAAAAAATAAGGAAAGTCGACAGTCAGGAAACTTTTAATAATAAACTTTTGAACTTTGTAGTAAAAACGATGATGCCATTATCCGTTGTAGATAATGAAAGTTTTCGAGATTTTTTCTCAAACACACACCTGAAAGTTATGAGTAGAAGAACACTGACAGGAAAAATTGATGAATTATATAAAGAAGAAATGGTTAATATTAAAGAAAGGCTTTGTAATGCAAAATCTGTTTGTACCACAGCAAATATTTGGTCGGCAAGAAGAAGAAGTTTTATGGGAGTTACTGTTCATTTTATTCTTTTCAAGACATTCTATTGCACTAACTTGGCGCAGATTTCCTGGCTCACACAATCACGATAGCGTATCAGAATTCTCGAGGATATACATATTTTTTTCAAACTAGACAATAATAAAATACTATCCACTATCACAGTTAACGGAAGTAATTTTGTAAAAGCATTTTCCGTATTTGGACTTAAATTACCTCTGATGATGATGAATATAATAGTGAGGATGACATGGGCGACTTCCAAGAAAATAGAAATTATCCATTGCTTCCAAAACATAAGCGCTGTGCTAGTGATACTTTAAATTTGTTGGCAACAACTAATGTTAATAAGGCTCTTAGTGCCAATCAAACATTTAGAAGAAGACTAAAGTTTTGCATAAATATTCGCTTCTCTGGAACAAAGCAGGGCGACCGAAAAGCGTAGAAATTATAAAAGGTGTCTTAGGGCACAGGTTAAGTTACCCGTCCGTAACACGATAGAATTCATTCTATATATATCCATCAAAAATATTTTGAACGAAAAAACAAAACCGAAATATTTGTGCGAAAAGCTTGACACTAAGGATGGCTTTAAAGATGTCGATATTATTTATTTGCAGGAATAAGCAGCCGTATTAGCACCTATAGCCGAAACGGACAAGAATACTTTACAGATCTTTTGCCGACTATAGTATTTTTAAAAGTAAAGTTAGAGATGTTAAAATTGATCACAAACAAAATAAATGTACAGTTTGTTATCGACAAACTACCTGTATCCCTCCAAAATAGATTCAAAAGCCTTTTTTGTATTAACGAGGAGTCCATTGAAGCTGTAATCATTGCCGTTGCCATACCAACCATAAAACTAAGATGGCATAGTGCATATAAGGTCCTGTCAATAAGGAACAAATTATCAAAATCGTAGTTAATACCTGTTGTGACTTATTTCCAAATGATTCGATAATTCGTGATTCAAATTCAGATTCAGAAGAGAATTTGCAACCGTGATATGAGTTTTTGGATTTTAGGTAAGAATCAAACTTGAAAATGAAAAATTTACAAAAGGATATTTCCTCCCATGAGTACTATGCCCATGATAATAAATCAGAACTAAATACTTTAAAAGTAAGCTTGAACTAGAGCTTTTACAATACTTGGACGATGAAAGGGGTAATATTGGGTCACTAAACGAGTACAATTTAATACAGCAAATATTTATTAAATACAGCACAGTTTTACCAAGCAGCGCTCCAGTGGAAATAATATTTAATTTCGCCACTTCTCTCCCTCCAAGGAGAAACGCAATTACAGACAAACTTTTCGAACATTTAGTTTTTCTTAAATCTAATGCAGTATCTTTTAATAATGGTAGTAATATTAGGCTTTTATTTTTTTGTTGATATAATTATGAGTGTTTTGTCTTAGTAGAATATATCATCTAGGTGCAGCAATACATCTTTGTTTTATTGTTAAAATGCATGTTTTTTTTATATTTTGTATAATATTTTTATATATTTTATATAGTCTCAAATAAATAAATAAAAAATATGCTATGACGTCATAGTAGTTAAAAAAGTAGTTGAAAATTTGAGTACAAATTACTAGTAGTTAGTAGTTAAACTACTTCTTGGCATGAGTAGTTAAAATACTTAGTAGTTTAACTACTATCATTGTATAAAAATGCTACTATTTAATTAAAGTAGTTAGTAGTTATACTCAACTACTTTTTTTAAGTAGTTTGCCCATTATGTCATTGCCAATTTTAAAAAGTTGCCAAGTAACTGTTCGATATGGATTTAATTGAAAGTGAGGATAAGCTTTTACCACAGCCTACCAAACAATCAGCTATCCAACTCTTAAAATTTTAACGATATGCGCATTTCCTCGCGCAGGCCGTCATTCTGGGTTAAAATCTATCAAATTCGACAGTGTTGGCTCGTCGCTCGTGGTCATGTCAGATGAGTTGTTTGTGTTAGCCAGTGTCGTAGTTTCAGTTTAGGTATATATATTTTCTAGTTACAGTAATTAACAGTGTACATACGTTCTTGAACAAACTACTTATTTTATAATATCTGTGCTTGTATACTATAATAGAAATGGATAAACCGCGAGGTGGACACGTTTTTGCCGCTAAAAATAAGGTAAGGTAAGTTTTTTTGACAAGCATCTTAAAAATGATGTACTTTTGTAGCCTAGAAATATATTTCATTAATGTAAGCATAGCTGTTTTTACTGGAATGTAAGTAATTTTGAATGTAATACTTCTTACTATGATATTATTTATTCTAAAATGAAGATTATGTTACAAATTACCTTAAACAAATTAATTGTTTTAGTAGTTATTTGTGTTTTTAGAGCGTAAAGTAACGGATTGCCGCTTGAGGAAGAATACTACCGCGGAGCGCGTTAACCTTTCGAAAATGGCAATCTTACTTCGCGCTAAAAAAATACACAGAACTTTTTCAATAGCCGCATTTTTTAAAATTAAATGCACATTTTTCTCTCTACTTATTCTGAAATTTGCAAATGACTTGTCATTTTTCGCATATTATATTCGGGCATATTCAGAGCAGGAGTGCCAGCATCCATTGTAACAAATGCACGACTTTCATTTATTTATACTTTTGGTTGCCAACACTATTCATAGCACACTCGACGGCAAAAGTGAGAATTTTCTTTTCCATGTACGCTTTAGAGCATAAAATAAGGATGTCGCGGCGTTCGTCGATTTTTGCGATTTCATTTGAAATTACTAATTAGTTATTTTGCGCACGGCTGTAGAAAAAACAATTATTTGCAGGGTGGCCCGTTTAAGAGGGGCCTATAACTTATCTCAAAAACGACGGGAGTTGCGAAAAAAATTAAACAATTTTTGTAAATTGTTTTTATATTTTAATTTAATCGACACTTGATCAGTATGATCATCCTATTGTTCTTGAGAGCCCGTTATTTTGTTTTATATAGATACATATTTGATAACAAACCTATGTTATACCTTAAATAGTAATTTTTGTAAAATAAATCAATACTTCTATGATTGCAGTGGTTTATATTTCCTTTCTTCCCAGTTAAGACAATATCTTATATAAGAAAAAACTAAGTATAGGTTCCTATATTTAAAACAAAAAGCTGATATCTATTTTTTTGGTTCAGCGAGAATGTAGGTACACAAATATTCAAATAAAAATTAACTAAAACCGTTGATTGCATCCAATCAACGATAAAACTAAAAAAAAATAAGATATAATATCAAAACTCCAATCCTGTCTATTTCAAATTGAATACTCCTTATCCCGGCCCTGTGTTTTAACCCGAAATGGCGTCGGTCACGTCAGATTTTTATTTTCACTTTGACAGGAGAGTCGGCTAGCTGATTGTTTGGTAAGCTGTGCTTTTACCATTACACCACCTGAGATATGAGACCTGGCGCGAGATGTGGAATTAAATCTATTACCGGATAAGTCAAGAACTGTATATGAACTCACATACAGCAGATTTCTGAATAAGTGCTGATTGCCTATTTTCCGATCTTTCAAAGAAAATGAAGCTTTCAACGTTGTGGTCTACCTATTCGATGTTGAAAGCTACCCTGAACATAAAAAATAACATTTATTTGGCAAAATATCTGAAGTTACGAGCTTTTTAAAACGGCAGTCAGATGATTTCCATGCAAGAAAATCTCGAGTTTTTCAAATAAAAGAAATCAGTACATCTTTATCAGAGGCCTCAGATGAACTGTATTTGAGCACGAATGTAAGAATATACTGAAAATTATTTATTATGGATCAAATAACTATATTTCCTTTTATATTTTAGGTTGTAGTTCTAGTTTTCAGTAATTATTTCGTATTGACAATGAACCAGGAATAAACTTTTGCAATGCCCTAGGGGCTCCTGGAATTTCTGGTCAGTAGCAAAGGTAGTAAGCAATAACTTTACAAAAACGTCTCATCCATCTTTGATGAACGAACGCGGCGTCACAGCGACTACAGCTAAGGAAAAAGCAAACATGCTATATAGCCGAAATGTTATTATCGCACTTTACCTTATAGTCCACCATCACAAGGCTCTCTCTCATATTCAACATCAACAGTACTATGACAAGTTAAGTTTCACTACCGTGACATTCGTAAAATCATCAAGGACCTAGGTAAAAGGCACCAAGGCCGGATGGAATACCTGCCATCGTGTTAAATAACTACGCCCACGAACTAAAACCCATTTTTTCCAGACTTTTTCTCTATCTTGCCAAAAACCTGCTCCAAAAAACGCATGAAAACCACGTCTTCAAGCTATCTCCCTATAACCTACTTCCAATAACCTCCAAAGTCATTGAGCGTTTAGTCAATCAGCAACTACTCAGGTACCTCGAGACCAACAGATGAATTAGCGATAACCAATAAGGCTTCCGCAAGCAGAGATCGATCGGAGATATATTGGCCTATGTCATTCATATATGGAGAATCTCGAGCGATTGCGTTGGACATTTCGAAGGCATTTGATAGAGTTTGGCATACGGACTGCTCAAGAAACTGCCGTCCTTCGGACTGTCAGCGTCTCTCTGAAGCTAGCCTGACAGTTTCGTTAAGAACCGATCTCTGCAGGTTGCAGTTGAGGGAAACATCACACACAGTCACCATTAATGTGGGAGCACCTCAGGGCGCAATATTTTATCCAACTCTGTTCCTCATCTCTATTAATGACCTGCTGACCGAAACCTTTTGCAGATAACAGTTACCCTTGTCCCCCAGTCTAGATCAGAAAAACCTTTACCAGCCACAGACAGGAGCAGATCACAACGATTAATTAAGATCTGAAGAAAGGTCGAACCTGGGGCGATAGAAATTTAGTCCAGTTCAATGTAGCAAAAAACCAAGCAGCCACGTTTACCAAGAAAGTCAATACGACGGGCCCCGATATCATTATGGCAGGATCGACCATTCCTTCATTCTCGTCAATCGGACTACTGGGTGTCCCGGTCAACAGCCATATGTAATGGCATGACCATGTTGTAAATCAGCCTCGCAGAAGCTTGGTGCGCTATTCGCAACAAAGAACTGTATACACCGCAGCAGCTGCTCTTGTCCTACAAAGCGCAAATAAGACCGTGCTTAGAATATCGCTTACACATCTAGGGTGCTGCACCTAGGCACACCCTGAAGCTGCTGAATTCCATTCAGAGGAGAGCTGTGCGTCTCGTCGGCGACCCGACCCGGAGTTGACCCGGGATCTGGATAGTCTGGAACACTACAGGCGTGTGGCCGAGATATCCCTGTTTTATAGATATTCTCACGGCAGATGTTCCCAGGATTGGGCCGCATCATCCCGGCCCCAACAACGCCTGTCAGACAATGGCGACAGACGGCAAGAGCGCACCCGTTTTTTGAACAATTGGATACACCTAGGACGTCCGTCGCTTTACAAGTACTCCTTTCTCTGGCGCACTGTATTACTGTGGAACCCACTCCCAGGACATCTGTTTCCCTCTAATTACAGCCTACAACTGCTCAAGACCGTGTCAATCAACATCTTCGCACACACACCGCTCGTCGAGTGTCATAGAATCTTCCTTTAATGTATGTGTCACTACCTACCATAAAAAAAGTCACTCGGGCTTGTAAATGTGATGAGCTTTTGCAAATGAAAACGGGATGATATATTTCAATATACAAATTTCTAATTATGCTATCAAAGACTAAGACCAAAAGATCAAGGTCGTTTGTAGTAACGGAATATTTAAGCCTTTACAGAAAATATGCAGCCTCCAGACACTCGAATTTGAATAATCGGTGTTTCTTCTATAGGTACGCGAGCGATAAAGCACATCATGCCTCAAGATATTGCTTCCTTTCTGGAACTAGCACATTCGAAAGAGTATACTGGGCACTGCTTTCGCAGAACTTCGGCCAAGTGGCTGGGTGCATTCTGATAGGGTCATAACAATGTTGAATATTTTATATGGAGGAAAAGTTACTTTTCCTCCATATAAAATAATATACTATTCAAGTATTTCCGGAATATCAAATAGAGCGGATAATAATATAGGTAATTTTACGAAAAAGAGGGAGGTGGAGAGAGTTCAATTGTATTAAAGAATTATTCACAATTCACCATAAATATTTCTAACATATAAAAATTTCCTGTTGTAGTTTGTAGTTGTAATGTAGTAACACCAGTTTTGTGTAATTTTTCTTATTTAAAACTCCATCATTTAGTGTTTGCCTAATGTCATTGTCACTTTTAATTACCAGTTTGATTTAAATTATTACGCGGAACGTTGCATAGGAACGACCTTTCTGACTAGGCAGTAAAAATACACCTTTTACGTCTGTCAAGTGTTATTAAAAAGCTACTTTTAATGTCATTTGGAGAAAAAATTATTTTTTTTTATTGCCGACTCCTCTATCTTTTAAACTATAACAACACGTAGAACAACAAACATGTCTATACATTATTTGCAAAGATATCTTGCTTAAAAATGTGGCGATTGTTTTATGCAATTCCCTGTATATCTAAATATATGGCTTTTCCAACTCCCTACTCTCTCCTACATGTCTCGGACTAAAATATATTAAATTTACCTCACTCTATTAGATAATAATGAAAACTGAATATTTAATATAAATGCACACTATTAAATAAATTATGTAATAGTAAAATAGTTTTAATGAATGGATGGGCAACTAAATGGTAAATAATAGTGCGGTACGTACTGCTCAAGCACACGCAACGTATCAAAGAACCCCCCACTCGTGAACTGTTTTGCTCGACACTCTCATATAAACTGAATAGAAATTAGCGTACGCGTTTATACATTTTCAAAAAATAGGTGGGCGATAGCCCTCTTTGAACAACAGAATGGCGAAATCAAAAATAAGGACTCTTTACTATTTTGCAATTTTGACTTTTTTGCTTTTCGCTAATGTGAAGGGTTTATATATGGATGGTCTCAGGGCGCGCAACCCTGTCTATGGTTTGTCCTCAATAGTGGATCAAAATTCTAGTATTTGTTACACAGAATTAAGTGAATTTAAAAATGCTGTGGATACTGAAAAAGTTTGGGGTTTAAAAGGTTAGTAGTAATAATTATTTTTTTGTTAATTCTGGTAATATTTATGCTCAGCGTTTTTAAGTAAACAGAAATTATTCCATCAAGTTTCAATAAAATGTTTTAACTTATTTTTATTCTTAGAGCGTGTTTGGTTTTTTCTATATTTTAATCTTTATGTATCGCTTGCTCTTTAATATATCATTGCTATTGTATGTATAGTATTTATTTAATCCAAAATTATATTAGGGGTAAAATAACGAGTACTGAAGCCAGGAATTTCAATTTTTATATTAATTTATATTTTTGCTTAAAGTAGAAGAGAGGGAATGCAAGGGGTTGATAAATGTAAGGTACCTACATTGAGTGATACATGATTTTCGAAGATTTCCACAGATGAATGAGATATATTGGTTCCATTGGCCGCAGTATTTTAAGGATTGTAAAAATAATATATTTTCAGCAAAGTATTGTTGGTCTTTGAAGAAGATCAAATAAGCATACCTATATAATCTAGTAGAAGATGAACTACCTACTTCTTAAAAAGCCGACGTTGCGGTAATTATATTACCTGCCTTATGGCGCTGTAAAGAGATATGTCTATTATGAGTTATTTTAATACAATTTAATGGAATTTTTCTTACTTGCACATCTTAGTTTTAATCTCTAAAGGAACATGTTTTATTTAGAAGTACGATTATTTATGCAACACAAAATCTGATTAATAAAATTTAAAGTTAGATTTTATCTTAATACCCGTATAGACAAACTCATAAATATTAATAAAACGAGCAGCAAGCAAACCGTAAAAAATAAAAAAATGGAAGATAAAGTTTTTATTTTTTAACAACAAATACGTGACTGAGAGACCAGGTGGTTTCATTTCTTTACTCTCCCGATTCGTACTTTCATAGCAATATAAACTCTTGAAAAAAACTTCAAAATGTTTTTATTATGTAAATCAAAAAAATTAAAAATAGTATTTTGGTTAATCTGATGCAGATTAATTTAGGCATTTTTCTTAAATCTCTTCTCAAGACAACTTTGTGTGGTGTATTTATAATTCTTGAAATTAATATGCAGTCATTCAACTATATTCGGCGATATATGGGATTATTCATTATTGAGAATTAATAGTATACATATGTTTGACCAGACCAATGTTAGTAGCATATTTCTGATAATAGTTTAAAAAATTTGTTTAGTTGCCGATAGTATTTATAAATATCAGAAAGAAAGTGCAAACATTTGACACAATTTGCGAGAACTAATGCTGTTAATTTATCATTATATAATTGTTTAAATATTAAGGTCCATGTATGCAATAATTTTAAAATTGTACACAATATTTTGTACAGGAGCGGGCTGTTTTATTGTCGATGTTATAATGATATGGCCTTAATTTGAAACTGCAAGTATAGTATTTTTAAAACTATCTTAGTTAATATACAGATTATGTAATGGAATATTATTGCTCATCATATCAAGTGGTGAAAAAGCAACAACGAGCAATAAAATGAAGCTGAATCTGTTTGCTAGTTTCTGCTACCACATCAGAACATAGGTGATTGCTTCCCATAGCAACGAGGGAAAGCTCAATCAGCATTTCTGAATGTTAGTTCCTAATTTCCATATGAAGACGTCACGGCAACACGGAACCAAAAGATTCAAAGGGTCGCTAAAATAGCCAAGAGCGTACCACCTAGGATCTGAAGTAGGGGGTGGGGGGTGGTTGACCAATAAAAAGGCACAATAGTTTTTTCTTCTTTTTATTAGTTATTAATAACCACATTCTATTCAAGGGTCTAGGGGGGTTAGTTTGGTTTGGCAGCCTCCCTGCTCTTCGCTGGGTACACCCTTGAAAATAGCTCAAAATATGTTGATCGAAAAATTGTTTTCTGTCTGGATTAGCGGGTGATAATTGAATTTTAATAAATTTGCGCGTCGATAGACACGCTAATTAATGTACGTATTCAACCCAATTCCAGCCAATATATTTGGTACAGCCATCAGATAAACTTCTTCTTCAGCTTCGTCCTCACTTTAGCATTTACAAGAAAATGTCAAAATAACGGTTATTTAAATTATATTCTTTTAAATTTTTTATTCCTATAATCATTTTCTTCAAATATTTATCATAGGTGTTGCCTGATGATTGAACGATTATCGAAATGGTTTATAGTAACTTTCAAATAAAAATTCAAAAATGTTAAACTGACGCAGCATAACATAACATAACTGATAACGCAAGCTTTTAATTCTAAAGATAAAATAGTCTTAACATAAAAAATTGTTGATAAAAAATGCAGAAAAATCAATAAAAGAAGAAAAATAGTTAAACTTGCACTTGTGCAGTTTACATCCTTGAGCCGGGGCCGAAGTGGCTCTATAAGAATTCAAACAAAATTCAATCATTTGTGGAGCCAAAGGCAATCAATTCCAGGGTAAGAATGAATCCTCCACAACAATATAGAACATATTTACAAGAAAAATAGTGTTTAAAGAAAAGCGCGCGTTAGCTCTTAAATGTTAGAAAAAATATTTAGATTATCTTTGGCTAGTTTAAATTAGCTTGAGTTAGTCTACTAGACTGAAAAAATTCAAAAATTACAAAACACGTTTATGCCAACTTATAAAATTTGGTTTAACTTTGGTTAGTTTGGGTTAGCTTGAGTGCAATTTGTGGAAAGACTATAGATTAAGAAAGAAAATGGGATTAGTACTCTTAGATTTCAGGTTATTACACTAAAATATTTTGTAGTTTTCAGTCTCTAGAAGAATAAAATTTACATCATTCTTCCATAGGATGGAAAATTTTAGTCAACATTTTAAAAAGTACTAAAACCAGTCAGAATAAAACTCATTCAGGCTGTAGTAGGACTTTCCCAACCAATCTTTACTTTTCATATTTTAATTTTTGAAGTGAAAACTACTTTTCGCGATTGGCATCAAAATTTTAGGGATATAATAAATAAGAGAAAAACCAAAAAAAAAAGGTTTGTATTTAAAATATTAAAAGTTTTATTTTTTTGTCTCTAGATATAATTATTTTTATAGAAAAGTCGATCACTTGACGAGAATTTACGCCAAAAAATCTGCAAAAAGGCATTTTATATGAGGTGAGCTCGTTGAATTTAAACTTCTCGATTTCGAGTTTTAACACGTCACTACGTAATATTGTATTACTGGAAAACTAAATGATCTGAACCAGTCAAGCTTTTGTACATTTAAGAGGCGGGTCACGAGTACAATATACCAAGAATGGAGAATTGGTGATTTTTGAAGTAAAAACTGTGCCGGTCTGTGTACTTATATTCAATTTTGATACAAAGGTTTCAATGAGACCATAGCTCAGAGGAAGAGTCCGCTAGAATGCTAGAGGTGTGGCAAATCGATGCCCGACACTTTCAAGCATTTTTTTTATTATTTTATTTAGTTTTTAATACGCTTTATTTTTCTGTCATGCAGTCTTAAGGACACACCGTTTTTTATTTTTATTTCTTCAAAAAAGACCTGCACTCATAAGATCTATGAAATATGGTTAAAGGAAATTTATAAACAATTACTAATAAGTAATGCAAATTGTAATCAGTTATGAAAGGCCACCAATGTTCTACTCCATACTGTTTAACCAAGATAAATTAAGACAACCTGAAAGAGTATGATGTTTGTGTCGTTTCGATACTTCTCTGCTGAATCAATGATCTTTCCTCCAGTATAGCCTTAATCTGGTTTAGATTTGTGTCTTTGATAACTATTTCTTCCATTTTCGAATTTAATTGTGTCTTTTTAAACTGTAAATTCTTTCTTCTAACTGTCGATCTTTACGTTTTAGTTCTTTCTACAGTGTGTCCCGCTTGTCATAAATGCACCCTAATATCTCAGTTATTAATATTGCGATATTCTTCACATCTGGGTGGTAATTGTTTGTTGGAAAAATAAAATATTTGGCATGGTAAAAATTGTTATTTTTAATTGGCGTGTGGTGTTAGGGGGTAAAATGTGGTCGATTTTTTTGGCAAAAGGATACTAGGGCTTATTTTAGATAATTTTTATTTAGATTCAGCATTTGCAAAAACCCTTGGTCCATATTTTCAAAATTTCAAAAACTGATTATGGCAGAATTAATTTATTGAAGCACTTTTAAATTTTTTATAACTTGTTTATTTAATTCCAATAACAAAACTAAAAATTACTATTTTTTTTTATTTTGGTCTCTTCAACATATTCACCTTCTAATAAAAAATAAGTTTTGAAATTACCAGAACATAAAAATTATTAATTTCCTTAAAAAACTTCTACTTCAGATTCACAAAGCAAGCCGACCAGTGTTATTCTTGTGTACATTAATCAACCAATTTTTCAATTCTTTTATGTTGAAAAGACCCAAATGTAAAAAACCAATAATAGTTTTTAGGTTTCTTATCGCAATTAAATAAACAAGAATTAAAAAATTAAAATGTTTTAATAAGTTAATTAATTTTTCATCTCTACGATAATCAGTTTTTGATCTTTTTAAAATATGGATCAAGGGGTTTTTGGAGATGCTGAATGTAAATATAATAGAAAAAATTATCTAAAAAAACTCTAATATCCTTTTTGCCGAAAATCGACCACCTTTTAGCCCTAACTCCGCACGCCAATGAAAAATAAAAAAGTTTACTATGCTAAATATTCCATTTCTCCCACATACAATTACCACCCAAATTTGAAGAAGATCGCATTATTAATAACTGTATAGTCGGCTGAGTTGTGATCCTGGAATTCATGTCAATGCCATTTTATTTTTTCTAGGCGGTGAGTTATAATGTGTTCTTGGCTTAAAAGAGGGACTTATGTATTTATTATTCTTCTAAATGTGTTTAGTTACAATAACTTAATACTTGCCCTTTTTGATGTTGCTGAGTTTTCACCTCGTTCTTAATTATATGCATTTCTTCTTTTCCTTCAAGTCTTCTTTCTTTCTTAAACCTGACTAGTATAGTTTCTATAAGATGACTAATAGATCCTGCAGTGATTTTAATTCTTTAATTATTTAATTCCTCAGGTATTACAGTTCGAAGATTTTATACGGTAAACATCTCTCAATTAGGTAATTGTTCCATATACCGTCCTACGCTATTTTTGAGATTTTAATACGATTATTGAGTATTGTTAAATTTCATACTTTGGATCAATTTCGTTATCGAAGAGTTAATTTTCATCAATTTGTATTTTTATTAACTGTGAAAGAATTTAATTGCATATTGTATATAAATATGGAATAAATTGAATAGAATAAAAAATTTCAACTTCGGAAGGATAAAACATTCAGTGATAACAAAACTGAAATAAGGCAGACATCTTTAAAAAAATACATATCGTTATGTCGTATGTTTTTTTTTTCACGAAATCCTAAAATCTGATATTTTTTGCACGTGGTGTCTTATTTTTTGAAAATAAAAAATTTTGGAAATTCTCCCAATTCACACACTGTTCTGAGTCTAGTATATTATGTAAATATTATAAAACACGTTAATGTTAGTTTTTAGTTAGTTTGGAATAGAAAAAGACGCATTCAAGTGTTAAAAAACACGTTTGGATTTGACTGCTTGGTTAAAAGAAAAGCAGACGTTTGCTCGATTTCACATATTATAAAACACGTTTGGGCTAGCTTTGGCTAGTTTCGGTTAATTTTTGTAGGTTTAGGTTAGTTGTCGGTCAGATGGCTGCTTAGTAAAAAAGCGCGCGTTAACTTCCAAATGTTAGGACAAATATTTGGTTTATCTTTGGCTAGTTTGGGTTAGGTTCTCTAGACGTAGACGTGCTGATTAGTTGTTACTTGTTAATTTCTGTTTGAGGGTGTCCAAAATGTTTGCAATTATGTGCTCTATATTTTTGTTATATTTACAATGTGTTTGTTTTAATGTTTTCTTTGACTTCTTTTCATTTATAATCTGCATTAGACACACAGTGCTTTACCTATTCTTTGAAAATCTAAATTTTTCGAAATTCTCCCAATCCACACACTGCTTTAATTCTACTATAATACATAAATATAATAAAATACGTTTATGTTAGTTTTTAGTTAGTTTGGATCATAAAACGCCGCATTCAAATATTATAAATCACGTTTGGATTTGACTACCTAACTAAAAGTAAAGCACGCGTTTGCTGGAATTTCAAATATTAAAAAACACGTTTGGGCTAGCTTATCTAGTTTGAGTTAACTTTTGTAGATTAAGATTAGTTGAGGGTTAGATTTGCTGTTTAAAGAAAAAGCACGCATTAGCTTTCAAATGCTGGGACAAATATTTGGGTTACCTTTGGCTAGTCGGATCACCCTAGACGTAGGGGTGATTATACTGTTAATTTCTGTTTGAGGTCTCAAAAATTACTATACGTATGTGATCTCTATTTTTTGTTATATTTTCAATGTGTTTAAATAGTTATTTAATTTCTCTGGCTTGTTTCCAGTTATAAACTGAGTTAGACACATGGTGTCTTATACTTTGAAAATTAAAATGTTTCAAAATTCTCCCAATCCTGATTTTAGTCTGCTATAATACATACATATTATAAAACACATATTAATGTTAGTTTTTAGTTAGTTTGGATTTGAAAACGTGGCATTCAAACATTATACAACACATTTGGATTTGACTGCTTGGTTAAAAGTATAGCTCGATTTCAAATATTACAAAATATGTTTGGGCTAACTTTGGCTAGTTTAGATTAACTTTTATAGGTTTAGGTTAGTTGCGGGTTGAATTTGCTGTTTAATGAAAAAGCGGGCGTCAGCTTTTAAATGTTAGACCGATATTTGGTGTAACTTTGGCTAGTTGGGATTAGTATGGGTTAGGCTCTCCAGGTTTAGGCGTGCTAATTATACTGTTAATGTCTGTTTACGGGTATCCAAATGTTTGTTATGTTTTCAAAGTGTTTTTTAATATTGTTTTGATTTGTTTCCATTTATAAACTGCGTTAGACATATGGTATCTTATTTTTTGAAAATTAAAATTGTAAAGTCTACTATAGTACACAAATATTATAAAACACGTTAATGTTAGTTTTTAGTTAGTTTGGATTCAAATATAGAACACGTTTGGATTTGACTACTTGGTTAAAAGAAAACCGGGCGTTTGCTCGATTTCAAGTATTACAAAACACCTTTGGGCTAGCTTTGGCTAGCTTGGGTTATATTTTCTTGTTTAGGTTAGTTACAGGTTAGATTTGCTGTGCAATGAAAATATTTGGTTTACCTTTGGCTAGTTAGGATCTCCATAGGCATAGGCGTGCTGAATTTCTGTTTGAGACTGTCCAAAATTTCTGTAATTATGTGCTATCTTTTTTGTTATAATTTCAGTGCGTTTTAATATTAATATTTTCTTTGATTTCTTTCCATTTATAAACTACATTACATATATCTGCTATCAGCTTATTATATTGTTTTTAATTCCCTTTTGCCATTAGATGTTGTTGGTTATTTTTACTTTTTATCTTTGGCGTTCTAAACTTTTCTCTATGTTTACTACATGTTATTACTGCTTAGGGTGTATCACTGTGTATGTCTTGGTATCAGCCAATATTATTTCTGTTCATCGTGTATAATTTTGTGTCTTTCTATCTTTCTTAAAGTGAAGTTGTATGTTTCTCATAGTTGGATTACTACCTCCCCAGCTTGTTAACTTATTTCCTTCCTTTTCTTTTCATGGTCTCGTAGTTGGATGTTTAAGGTCTGCATTTGACACTGTTCCCTCACTTAGTCTTGTTGTGAGGAGACTGATTGTTCCTGCTTATCTGTTGGTTGTATGAAGAGTGGTTATTTTCACTGGTTTATATCTCCCTTATTTCTTTGCGACTCCTTCGATATTCTAGGTATATGTAGTGTGCCGTTGGTCTGTTATTCTTTGCTGTTCTTTAGTATTATATTATTGTTATTATTATTATGGTTTAACCTTGCGGCATTCGCACTCCCTCGAAGGGGAACATGCACTTATCCGAGATATCCCGGATATCAAAAGGGTTAAGCTCTGAGTGAACACTTTACATGTTATCGGGTATCGGGTCCTTGGTGGTAGCTACGGATTTCCTACAATTTTCGAATAGTACGCGCTGTTGGAAGCATCAATTGGAAGAGATCTTCGCTCAATCCGAGTTCCTTGATGTTTATTAACAGGTTCTTTGGAATGAGTCCTCTTGCTGTCACAATGATTGGCACTGTTCCTACTCTCTCCATTCCTAATTGTGGCCGGATTTTCTCTTGTAAATCGCGATATTATGTAATCGTTCTTGAACTGCAAAATGTTGTTATTGGGTATGGCGATGTCGATCAGCGTGGCTTCCTTGGCTCGCTTATCTACGAGAATGATGTCCAGTCTATTGTGGGTCGCCATCTGGTCAGTAAGCACAGTGCGTTCCCAGTAGATCTTATGGTTGTAAAACAGATTCGGGAGTGTTTTTATAGTAACTTACATTTTCCGTCTGCAGCAGCAACAGCTTGTCTGCTAGTTCCTGATGGATTATTTTCGCAACTGCATCGTGCTTGACTTTATATTCTGTTGCTGCAAACGTTTGGCATCCCCCTGTAGTATACTGGATGGTCTCAGTGGTTTGACAGCCGTATCGACATCGATCATCCGCCACCGAAGCATCTCTAATTATGTACTTGAGATGGTTTCTGGTGGGAATCACTTGATCTTGAATAGCCAGCATAAAGCCCTCGATTTCGGGGAACATTTGTCCTAAAACTAACCTATTGGTTAGTTGATGCATTGTCGACGTGATCCTGCCTCCTATGTAAGGGCTTTTCCTTCCACACTCAAATTTTCTTAAGATCGGTATGATGGCGGTCTTGAAGCTAGTGTTCTTTTAAAAGCAGTTGTGTAGAGTCATCTACGTTTTGAACTGCCCTATGAACTTCTGAGGAATTCGTCTTCCTGTGAAAATAATTGCGCAAAGTATTTATTTGCCGATCCAATTGTTTACCTAGATCTGCTAAACCTCTTCCACCTAGATTGTTCGCTCCACTGCGCTCCTTGGAGGGTGTTTGTGTGCTCTTGTAAGTACGGCTCTTGCTTTCCGCTGAAGATTTTCATTGTAAGTGCCGGTCCATGCTACCAATCCAAACGAGTCCCAAGAATGAGACGGCATAAGTATTGATAGCCATTGTCTCGATGTTTTGGCCGTCCCTAAGTTCAAAGTGAGCTGGACATACTTTACCTCGTACGATGCCTACTGTACGGTACTTTTCCAGTCCAAACTGCATTCCAATATCCCAGGAGAATTGTTCTACAGTCTTCAACATTAGCTCCAGCTGGTTTTTGGTAACTTAGGTCATGCATATAGAGCAAATGATTGACTTTCTCTCCTGCTTCTATATTGTATCCATAGGAAGTAGAATTCAGCTGGTGGGATAGAGGGTTCATCGCAATACAGAACCATAGCGGGATGAGGGCGTCTCCTTGAAATATACCGATTTTTATTAGTATGTTTTCGGTGGCAATCCCGGCTTCAATAAGATATGTTTTCGTTTGCCAAGATGTCATGGCATGCAAAAGTTAATAATGTTAGAATCAGTCTTATATATTTGAACAATCTTTAGTAGCCACTCATGAGGCACAGAGTCGTAAGCCATAATCGATGTAAGCCATGTACAGGTTCCTACGCTTGGAAAATGCGTAGTTACAGATGACAGAGTCGATTATGAGTTGCTCTTTACATCCCATTGGACTCTTAGCGCATCCGTTCTGTTGGTCAGCTATGATCTTGTTTCGCTCACAATGGGCATATAGCCGATGCGCTAAGTAGGTTTTTATCACTTTGTACATTGTTGGGAGATACGCGATTGGTCGGTGCTTGGATGGATTCTCCGTGTTTTCCGGTTCCTTCAGTCTTATATATATTACTTACTGTAATTGGGGTCATTAATTATTATTATTATTATTATTATTATTATTATTATTATTATTGTTATTATTATTATTATTATTATTATTATTATTATTATTCAATAATTCACACATTTTCGACTTGGTTATATGATTCGATGCAGACTATGACAAGCATCGAACTGGATATGGAGATATCATGACTGTATGTCTGGCTGTATGTTCAGAAACGCTCTACTCTAGCTATAGAGCTGATTTTTGGAGGGTGATGAGTTACTTTAGCTCTATTTTCCCTACATATGTATGGAGGTATTTGGGAATGATGCCAGTTGCTTAAACTACTATTGGTATGAGTATAAATTTATCCTTATGCCACATATTTTTTACTTCATCGACCAGAGGTAAGTATTTTTGAATCTCTTCCCTTTCCTTTCTTAGAAGATTTGCTGTGTTCGGTATGGTTATATTGGTTATAGCAATAAGGTAAGTAGTTTGTGTTGGTTTATGTGTCAGTATAATATCAGGTCTATTGTGAAGAATAGTTCTGTCCGTTGTGCATTATTATTGTTGAGTATAAATTGTTTCGGATCCATAAGTCTTTGTTCTGTTTCTGTTCTGTTCTGACATTTCAGTAATTGGGGTCTGTAACGAACTAAGTCTGTATCTAATCTTGTAGAATAACAGCGCATTACTTTTTCGTTTATTTCAATTGTCTATTGGAGGCGCTGTCTGAGTTTGCCAGCCTTAGGCCTGTTTCACACATACACGGTGACCGTCCAAACGGCGCCGTTTAAACGGCTAAAGGGCGCATGAAATAATGAGTGCTTTCACATGCACCGGAGCCGTTTGTGCGGCAACATAATGGAACAGCACCGTTCCAAACGGCGCCGTTTGCACGGACGCCGTGTATGTGTGAAACAGGCCGTAGTGGTTGCTGGTTGATTTCCAGGCAAAGCACTTAGGGCGGGTTATATTGAAGTTTGAAATAGCGGGGTCGTTATAATTTTGTTCGGGCTCTGAATTACCGCGTCGTCTCCGTTCGTTACGAAGCTCGTCCGAGGCTGCAACTTAACTTTAGGGGACCGTCTTGCGTCTTGCACATATATCAGGTGGTTGGCCTGGTATATCCTATTTTTCTCCCTATCGCATCAGCCCTGTTCTTTCATCATCCACCGGGGTTAGGTACCCGATCTCAGAATCCGTCACACGTTACCGGGACTCACCAACTTGGAAGTGCGATTAGGAATTGGGTAGGAGAGGCTATAAGAGACGCATCACCACCCCATTTGAGCCCCTTATTATTATTATTATTATTATTATTATTATTATTTCTAATTAAGATAGAAAAATTTAAGAGGAGTATCTAAAAATGGCAAAGAACACTATACGACAGCCCGAGTTAGGAAAACGACAGGAGCCGTAGACAAAATGGAAATATTAATTTACCATTCACAACTGGAGAAAAGTACTCAAACGGCAAATTAATATACTCTTACATGCAAAATTTTAGGTTTATAGGCTAAATTCCATAACAGTTGAATCAATTGTGAAAGATATCTGTCCACAGATACACATAAATACTGATAATTAAGATCTCCGTGGACGTTATGTAAGAGACTCGTATACGCAATATCAAAGATTTGAAAATAGAAAGTTAAAACAGACAAAAATCGTAACACTCTTGCTTTAAAGTTCATCTACCTTTTCCCAAGTTCAAGGCTTATGTGGTTATGATATAATCATTAATTGTTTCTCTTTGCTATATACTTTGTATCGCATGTGTTATGACCATGCCACAATTGCTGCATTTCTGCACTATTTTACGTGTAAAATAAGAAATTGCGTAATTCTAATAAATTGGTATAAAATTATTTAAGCTAGTTACAATATTTAAAAAAGCATTACAGAGGTTGTGTCCGATATTGCTAATAAGTAAATATTAGTATTTAATGTCGTGACAATATACCAAAGCTGTTTAAAATAGGTAGTTAGTTGTATCATTTCTGCACTCATGACAGATATGTGAAACGCTGATTTCAATGAGGGAAGTTCTGATGAGGTAAAATATTGTTTTTTAAAGAACGATAATTTTTTCTTTCAAGCGCTTTAATCATCATTGGAAATTTGACAAACCCAAAATATTCTGGAGCATAAACAAATTCTTTCAACTGCGTGCCATTGACCCATTTCAAAATCTTGATGTATTTTGCTGTATTTCACCATTATACAAAATAAAATTAAACCTATAGGTACCTACTTAACTGAATGTCCATGAAATTCTCAGGCACAAACTAATTGATAATTAACGATAGGAAATGGAATTCTTCAAATAATTTTTTTGACTAGATAGTAACGATTAAAATCGAAGGATTCATTGCGAAATAAGCAATATCTTATTGCAAAGTAAAAAATTAATAGTTTCAATACGTTTGCATCTTTAGCAATACTTCTATTCTCAGGAATATACTGTGACCTATTAACAATTTGCGACAATACAAACATTTTATTACAACTTTATCATTATTATTTTAATATCTTGTAGAGTTTGTGGTTTCACCATAAATTTATGAGCAAGAAAAAAGACAAAGTGGTTTTCTTATGTATAGCTGTAACTAATTTGATTACAATCGAATGTCCTCAGTTTCAAATCTTATATTTCTTTAGTGGCAAACCAAAGTAGGTCGTTCATATGTATCTATTAATGCTTTAAATTATGACTTCGTTAACAATATTATTTAACAAAGGTAATATACACATTTTGTTCATGTTGCTTTCATCAACAATAAATCTTTCAATTTTATTATTTGCACTGCGGTCCAGTTTCTGACTACCGTGAGGCCAACATTTAGTTTGATCAAAGGTATTAATGGACTTATTGATGATTTGGGACTTCGAACCATAAAAGACTGCTCGAAAGGGTACAGAACAAAATTTCACTAAATGCTTGCTATGCAACATCGTTTCTTCTCCTCAGATCTTATCTTCTCGTTCAGAGTATTGTTGTTATTTTCTATTCTTGTATAAGCTTTTTAAATAATATATTTTCTAAAGTTATTTTGATTCATTTGTGTATCCGGAGCAGTGGCGTCGCCAGCGTCTTTTTTCCGGGTGGGCACTGTATGGCCCGCACTTATTTCAGGTGGGCACCATTCTGCGTGTAGTGCTTCGCCGCAGGCGCTGGCGCTGCGCTGGAGCCTGCGCCGCACCGGCGGACGCAAATTCGGGATTCCAGGCCCTATGTTCACCCAAAAGTCGTTAAAATCGTTAAAAAAGAAGGTCGTGACGTCGAAAACGAATAAAAAACATACATAATGATACATATCAATGGGGAATCTTATTTACATTAAATCAAGCCAGTTTTCCCATATATACAGGGTTAGGAAAAATTACCAGAATGGTCAATTCGCTCAAAGTATACAGAGCTCATTAAAAAATGTCTTATAAAAAAGTTGTAGGACTTTTAAAAATCTACATATATGTATTTTCTATTTTTTAAATGGAACACCCTGTATATTATTACTTATTTTGATTGTCCAGTCAATTTGGAACATTTTTTTTATAAATCATACTAAATTCATTAGTTTCTTAGATATCATGACATTTTCCCCGGGTCAGTCATGAGTAAGATAACAACCTGTAACGTGCGTAGCTTGCTCGATAGTGGCAAAATACACAATGTTATTAGATAAATGAAAATACTCAGTGTGGACCTTTAGGAATCAGCGAGATGCGATGGCCTAACTCTGGTAGCTGTCAAATAGATGGATATCACGTTTACTACTCGGGAAACGATGATCACCGACACTAGAATGTAGTGGGTATTATTGTCAGTCGGGAGGGTAATAAAGCTGTAAGGAACGTCATATCTATTTCAGATCGAGTAATTATAATGCAAATAGAAATTACTCCCATATTAACCAATATAATCCAAGTATATGCTTCCACATGTGACGCATCTGACGACAACGTAGAGGTTTTCTACGTTCACTGAACCATACTAAGCCATCGGAAATCAATATAGTGATGGATGATTTTAACGCCAAAGTGGGCAATGGGCGGCCAGAAGACACAGTCGGAAACCACTGTGGGTGACCGGTTGGTGCAATTCTGTCAAGAAAATAATCTTATTGTAACAAATACTCTCTTTAGGCACCACCCAAGACGCCTGGACTTCAAATACCGACAAAAACGCAAAAAATCAAATAGATTTTATACAAACAGAAAGTATAAAAATGCCATTAAGAACACCAAAACATATCCTGATGCAGACATAGTTACAGATCACACTTTATTGGCAACTTTTATAGACTTAAAACTTATGTTTAAAATCACAAAGGGATCAACACTTAAATTCTCGGAAATTAGCAGATCAATCAGAAGGAATCTAAGTACCAAATTAGCCACCTTCCGAGAGGACACGAATTGGTTAAACACGGATATAGAACAAACATGGAAGCAAATAAAAAGTTCAGTGAAAGAAGCGGGTGTGACACATTTAAAATCGGACATGCGAGAAAGAAAACAGCCTTGGATGACCGACAAAATATTGAAACCAATGGACACCAGAAAAATACATAAAGGAAAATGTACTCAATAATATAATAATATACAGCATGAGATTCGAAACAAGATTAGATCAGCAAAAACTCTTGGTTATCTGAGCATTGCGATGAGATAGAGGAACTGCCAGATCGACATGGTTCATTTAATCTGCACAAGGAACTGAAAGAAGCAGCTGGAAATTTTTAAAATATAGACCACCGTGTAATAATGGACGAGCAGAATAATATTCCAACATCAACAGTGGAAAAGTTAAAGGAATGGGATAGATATATTCGGAAGCTTTTTAACGATAACCGCAATATAACGCATAATATCAAGCCGGATGAGGGCCTGGACCTAACAAGATCTGAAGTAGAATAATCTAGAATACGCTCCATCACTTTCGAAGAGCGCCAAAGCGCCCGGATCTGATGAAGTTTATGTTGACATTTTAAAAGTTCTAAAGGAAGACACTTCACTCAAAATAATAATAAAACTATTTTTAACAATATTTACAAAACTTGAGGAGTCCCTATGGGTTGGTTAATATCAACTTTTATAGCAATACCCAAAATTCGAAGGCAAAGTACTGCGAAGATCACAGAACGCGAAGGCCTTCGATATTATAAAACATAATACATTAATTCATATCCTCAATGAACTGGGATTGGATGGGAGAGATATTCGAATCATAGCCAATATATACTGGAGCCAATAACCTTAGATCTGCTGATGACACGGTCCTACTTGCCACCAGCATAACAGATCTACAGGAACTCTTATCCGCTGTTAACAAACATAGCGAATCCATGGGTCTCAGACTGAAAGTTAAAAATGACGAAATGACTCGTCATCAGTAAGGCTCAGGTGATTCAGGACGGGAAACTGATAGTCAAAAATGGAACAATGGAACGTGTAACATCTTACAGGTATCTCGGCTACCTCTTAAATAACAAATGGAATTTAACATCTGAGGTGAGCAGTTGAATAAAGCAGGCCAGCCAAGCTTTTATAAACATGCGAAAGCTTTTGACCGGCAGATACTTGAAGATTCCCCTTAGGATCCGATTGCTACGTTGCTATGTCTTTAGCATCCTTTTCTATGGTATCGAGGCTCAGACACTTACGGATGCGATTTGCCAAAAACTGGAAGCTTTTGAAATGTGGGCGTACCGTATGATGCTTATTCCCTGGACAGACCGTAGCCGACGATCTGTCGATTGGCTACGGACAGACAGAGTTGCAAACGTGGAGGAGCTTCATCGGCAAGCAAGCGAGGAAAGGAAAGCTTTAAACAGCATTAAGCGACGAAAATTGGAGTACTTTGGTTATGTCATGCGTAATGACAAATATAGGTTATTGCACATTATTGTTCAAGGGAAGATAGAGGGTAAACGTGGCCCAGGCCGCCGCGGAACATCTTGGCTGAAAAATGTACGCCAGTGGTATAGACAGAGCAATACCTCTTTGTTCAGGAAGGCTGCCGATGCTGGTCATGCTTTTGATCGCCAAAGCTCTAGGAGGGCAGGGCACTTGAAGAAGAAGAAGAATGATATTTGGATCAGTTACAAAACACAAAATAAATTTCAAGATAAAATTATATAAGCTAACTTAAAAAAACTTTATTTGCTCTATTTTAATAAATATGGAAAATGGACCCCATTTACTAACTGACAATGATATAAATGATCGCAAAAATGTCTAAAACCATTTTCCTTGCTACTATCTCACTTTCATTTAAAATTTTCGATAAACATTGTTTTGCAGGTGACCCCAATAAAATAAATCTAATGACGAAATATCGGGGAACCGTGAAGGTCATTCGATAGGCCCTCTTCTTCCTATCCATCGATTTGGGCACGTGACATCCAAAAATTTTGCAACTTCAGGAGTAAACTGCGGAGGAGCAGCTTCATTTTACTGATACCAAGTTAAGTTAATATCAGGAGTTAAATTGTTTATAGTTGGAACTATTTCTTGCCGAAGAAGCTGGAGATTTAGTTCACGGTCAAATTTCCCTCGATAAAAAGGTCCAATTACATGTCCTGCAAACAATCTAGCCTAGACATTAACTTTTTCTTGGAACTGTGTATGCATTTCTTCATACCAGTTAATTCACGCCCAATAACGGTATCTTTGTTTATTGACCATTCCGTGTAGTGTAAAGGTCGCGTTATCAAAAAAAAAAAAAACAGTTTGAAAAATGCGGGTTCCCTTCAATCTTTCTAGTCATTAACTCGCAAAATTCTAGTTTTCAATCACAGTAAACGTCACAAAATTCTTGTACAACATTGAGTTTGTATGTTTTTTCCGTATGAAGAATGGTTCGTACAGATTTTCGATCAATATCATGATCCAAAGCAAGCTGATTGGTGGATTCTTTGGGATTTTCTTCTATCGAAAGCAGAATGTTTAATTTTTTCCTCCTCAGAAGTAGCAGTCCTACGTCTTCCTGATCTTGGTCGGTTTTTACACTCCCAGTCATCCTGTAACACTCAATAATTCGAAATAGATATGATCTGTGTTTATCGCCATACCCCCTTAAATTTAAAATATCAATTCTTTCTGTTTCAGTAAGTAAAAACGCCATGATATTTTCTTCTTTGCTTAATTCTGTCAAAATTTGACCTTCAGATGTCAAATTATTAGTAAGAAAGGTCAGACCTCATTTGTTGCTCAGGAAAATACGAACTATTATATTCGAATGTTGCATAGTTATCCATTATTGATTGAAACGCGGTGATACCTAGGAAAATAATGAATTTGTGTATAACGTATGGCTAATAAAATCTTTCAAAATTGACTGGACAATCAAAATAAGTTATAATATACGGGATGTTCGATTTAAAAAATATAACTAATATTCTCCATAACTTTATGGGGGACCCTCTATATTCTAATTTATTACAAATACGTAGATTTTTAAAAGCCCCACTTTTTTATAAGACATTTATGATAACCTCTCTATATTTCGAAATAGTCGACCGTTCTGGTAATTTTTCCTAACCCTGTATAAATAATTCAACTACGTATTCAAATATGTAATTGTAATAAGTATAGTTATTTCGTTTTTAAATAAAAAAATATAAATTGTTTTAATAGTTTGCTACTAAATTTTTAGTATTTATTAGGTAATAAATTTATGAAATTATTAATAATTATAAAATAAATAAGAACCACAAAACAGACGGCAATATAACTCAAAGTGGGGCTGCTGCAATGCATATGTCGCCCGTGCAATAAGTGTGTAATATTTCTGTTATAAAAATAATTTTTATATTTTGAAACTATGAGTCAAAGTTTCAGCTGTAGATATTGATAGACAAATCAAATTTTATTTGTAGTGGAATGCAGCATGGTTTTACAAAGCAAAGTATTTTATAAATGCTTATGTTGTTTTTGGGTGGGCACTCTACATTTTGAGGGGGGGAGGGCACGTGCCCACCCAAGCTCCCCTTGGCGACGTAACTGATTCGTGGTAATTATTTCGTAGTGAATGCTTCTATAATAAATTTAGGGGGGGGAGGTGGGGCACGTGCCCACCCAGGCCCCCTTTGGACGCCACTGATTCGGGCTAATTATTTCGTAGTGAATGCGTCTAAAATAAATTAATAAATAAATAAAAACTCCTTTCACCCTCTCGAATGAATAATAATTATGTTTAAGTGTGGTCGATGTTCGAAATTATATAATAAATGTGTAATATTTCTGATATAAAAATAATTTTTATATTTTGAAACTATGAATAAAAGTTTCAGCTGTAGATATTGATAGACAAAAACAATTTTTTTCAATTTTGGTATCATAAAGAAGTCTTTTCGATACGCAAAGTAGTGTCGAATAGAAGCTCTTTTCGACACTACTTTTGTTGACTGATTACTATGATATTAACAAAATTATTCAATGCCAAGACACAGCTTAGTACAATCAGCTGCGATACTCCGTTCGTGAGAACGGTTTGCGCCGTTCTTCTTTGTATCATGGTTTGCGCCGATCCTTGCGCATGGCGCCATTATGGGGAAGATCTCGGCACTAGCGTCGGTAGAGGCTATTTGTTCCTTAGATTTTGAACCAATTGAACATAGGCGTAGTTAAAAGTGTTGATACCGATTTCATGTTTTTATAACTTGCGATATCATGGGTTTCCCAAAGAGGGGACACGTTTGTGCCGCTAAAGGTTGTATTAATAAAAAATATAAATGTGATAGGAGCTTCTTTCGGTTTCCTAGTGATAAAAAGAGGTAAGTATCTAATCATAACTGCGATATATATGTAATATTTTCACGGCTTAGTACAAAGCTGTGATATTTTGTTGGGTCCACATTTCAACTTGAATATTCTTATTATGGGCATGTCTGTGCAAAGCAATGAATGTTTCGTCATATCATGCCATCATTCTTTATGTCATCAACTTACTTCGTAATTATATACTGGTAATAGTTATTTGTATTATTAGAGCGCAAAGTAGCGGATTGCAGTCTGAGAAAGAATGTCACTGTAATCTTTCGAAAAAAAACGGCAATCTTATTTTGCGCCCGGAAAACACACAGAACTTTTTCTACAGCTGCATTCTTAAAAATGAAATGCACATTTTTCTTTATACTTATTCTGAAATTTGCAAATGACTGTCAATTTTGACATATTATATTCGGGCTTCGGGCATATTTAGAGCAGGAGTGCCAGCAATAAACTGTAACAAACGCACGCCAGCAACAAACTGTAACAAACGCACGACAGTCTTTTATTTATCTTCGGTTTCCATGACCATTCATAGCACAATCGACGGAAAAAGTGAGAATTTTCCCAAAATATTTGCAGTAATAGTATATTGTGCAACAAGTGTTGAAAATAACAATTTTCACACGAGTGTGAAGTTTGATGGCACGAGCCGTAGGCGAGTGACATAAATTAAACGAGTGTGAAAAGTGATTTTTCACACGCGTTGCATAGGTACTGTAGAGTACTATGAAGCCTAAATTGGGGCTCCTTGAGGCCCCAAAATGGGCCCCTAGTACGGGGCCCATTTTTCACAGATTTTAAAATGGGGCCTTCGGGGGACGAAGCTTTTGATCGGGGCCCCCGGTGTGTGAGCCTCATATTTGACACATTTGGGAAAAAGGCTCTTCCCTGTGTCGAATCCCTAAAATGGGGTCACAGGGGGAGGGGGCGATATCCTAGAATGGGGCCTATGGTACGGGAGTCCCATTTTATATAGATTTAGGAATGGGGCCCCCGGGGACGAATCCCTGAAATTGGGCCCCAAGTCTTAAAAGGGGGCCTCTGGTATGAGTCCCATTTTCTACAGTTTTGCAAAAAGGGGCTCCTGGGGGGGAGCCCTAAAATTGGGCCCCCTTTTTTGGAGATCTGGGAATGGGACCTCTCACGGCGAAGCTCTAAAACGGAGACGAAGCCCTTTAATCTAAATACCCGAATAAGCTTGTGAAATGTCGAGTTTTCAAGAGCAATTGTTAGTGTGTTTCTGCCTATTTTCAGAGCAGTCGTAGAAAAAAATATATTTTAAAAATATCAATAAAAATAAATTAATCATATATGGAGGAATCAATAAAATTATTATAGTGTAAGTACTTTTAGTCACAAACGGTTTTGATGTCAATTTATTTTCGCTTCGCCCTCAAAATAGTATACTTATTAAGAAAACAGAAAAAAATCATAAAATTGAAAACATATTCAAAATACCCATGTAATCATTGTCTTTTTCATTGATTCCGTTCAAATGTATGTATTTTAGTGTTTATTTTAATTTAATTACCTAATGTTTATTTGTGGCGTGACCATATTTTATGTTTGTTTTATTTTTCGACTTATGAAATTACAGCTTGTATAACTCTTCTTAAATAAATTGTGTCTTTGTATTGTTCCAATATGTTTATTATTTTTCCTTCATGAATATACGATAATCACTAATAATTAGCATAGCACCTAGCACCTGAGTTTAACCAATAATCTGATAATACGGTACTGTAATTCAAAAATAAAATATCCTTAATACGGTGCTGGATTCTCTCCCCGGTGTGAGAGCGACAGCGCGAGTTTCGCCTATCTTGCATCTTTTTCTGTTCCGGGCCAATAATACTTCAAAGGTGCCGGCCGAGGGACTTCCAGCTGATTGTTGTACTAGACTGTGGCCAAGGCTCACTAGCAAAAATTTCGACACGGTTTTGAATGGGATTCCTATTAATATAGACGTCAAAAGTGACAAGATGGACGTCCTACTCTTGATAGCGACTTGAAATTTTTTTTTTCATTAAAAAACGTGCAAAATACAAAAAATAGTATAAAATATCCGTTTTAAAAGACATTTAGCGCACTCGCACGTTAGGACACTTCCCGCAAGCGGGTCGTTTTCTAATTTCGTGCTCGTGCGATTAAATATAATATACTATTATTTCTAGCTGTATGCAGCGTGGATTTACAAAGCAAAGTATTTTATAAATGCTTATGTTGTTTTTGGGTGGGCACTTTACATTTTAGGCGGGGGGGGGGGGGGGGGTTGGAGAGCACGTGCCCACCCAAGCCCCCCTTGGCGACGCAAATGATTCCTGGTAATTATTTCATAGTGAATGCTTCTATAATAAATTTAGGGGGCACGTGTCCACCCAGGCCCCCTTGGACGCCACTGATTCGGGCTAATTATTTTGTAGTGGATGCGTCTAAAATAAATTAATAAATAAATAAAAACTCCTTTTACCCTCTCGAATGAATAATATTTTTAAGCATGGTCAATGTTCGAAATTATAAGCCAGCCATATAATATATTTTTCTACAGAGGCGGGGCGCCCACAATGTTACACTTTGCGCATGCACTTGCGTGCAGAAAAGTAAAACTACTCAAAAATCTTATAGGTAAGGACAATTTTTATGTATTTTAGTGACTGTAGCCTATTTTGTGCAACGAAGAGAAACCGTTGAAAATCTTAGATTCTGTTTGCCTACATCTCTTGGTAATTCCTGGTATTTCATTAAAAAAAAAACATGTTTAAGTAATTTATATGGTGGTAAATTATGTTCGAAACTATATACCAGCCCAGACTCCTCATTCGGAATTACGAACAAGTGGTTTATCTTGTGCGGCGGACTGCTGCGTCACACAAGATGAACGA
This sequence comes from Pissodes strobi, assembly GCA_016904865.1. NCBI lineage: Eukaryota > Metazoa > Arthropoda > Insecta > Coleoptera > Curculionidae > Pissodes > Pissodes strobi. Next base: position 29,728 of record JAEQML010050814.1, read on the forward strand.
CTTGTTCGTAATTCCGAATGAGGAGTCTCTCCGTCGATAGCAGCGACCGCTGCATGCAGGCACTGCACGCGTCCGACGCACAAGCCGAACCATACCTTAAGAATATATTTTTCCACGGGCACGCGCAAAGTTAAACTTTGCGCATGAATTTGCGTGTAGAATAGTAAACCTACTCAAAAATCTCATAGGTAAGAACAATTTGTATGATGCATTTTAGTAGCTGTAGAATATTTATGCAACGTGAGAAACCGTTGAAAATCTTAGTTTATTCTTTTTGCCTATATTTATTTGTAATTCCTGGTATTTTAGTCAAAGAAAAATATGTTTAAATAACCTATATTTTGATAAATGATGATTATATGTCCAACAGCAATAGGTACACCTGTTGCATTTCCATGTCAGCCAGAAACTACACTGTGCAATGTATATCTAGTGTTTTCATCAATAGTTCTTTCAGGTTTTATTAAAGATTGTTCAAAAAATAATTATTGCTTTTTCTCTTTTTTGTTATATATTGCTTATAGAAAAAAAAACATTATTCTCAACACTTGCACAAAGTCGTTCGTGTAACTGTTCTTATGGGCGAGAAATTATCACTTTGCGAACTTGTTAGAAAAATAATTTTTTTCTAATACATTGACCTGCATAACTTTTGATCGGTAGATAGATGAAGCTTATATATTTTTTTGGTTTGTAGGTCTATCATTTGGCATTATATACCGCATGTATCGATAAGGTAGTGTCTATAAGTCTTTTAGTCCAAATAAAAAGTGCCAATTTTCTCATTGATTTTAAAACGCCCGGTAGATTTTATCAGCGACAAAAGTTTTCTACAACATCATTGTCGAGAGATATTGACCTTTTTCTATCTATTGTATTCTTGGGTATTTCCCTTTAATCTTGCTTAGTTTGACAGTTACAGGATTTTAGGCAAAGTAATGCTTTATCGGCCTACACTAAAAAACATCAAAGGTAATATTTTCTCAGTTTATTGATCAATTTTTTAATTATTATAAACTTTTTCTAATTTGTGGTATAGATGACGATAGCACGTAGAATAAATAGTTCAATGGTACGAGCATAGCCTAAAGAAAACTATAGCTGCGACACTTAAGCGCGGCACCTTTGACAAGCGAGGACCAACTTTATCACTATGTAATGGGGAGGAATTAAATAAATCTAACTCGACGTCAACCCCCCGGCAATCATTAGTGAAGTGAGCCGTACTAAAATTTTTTGGGACGTTATATACTAAAATTGTTACTCCCCTATTATTTTATTTAAACTTTCATCACAAAATATATGATTTATAAAATACTGTTTATTTCGAGTAGAGAATAACCATTTTTTTGATGCAAAAAGCTGCATAAATAGAGCCGGATATTTATTTAAACATTACACCTGAAAGAAATAGTTAAAAATGTCTTTTGAAGTGAAATTAAGAATGGCGAATGTAGATTACTTGTAGTAAGTACAGCATTCTTGAATTCTGAATATAACTATAATAGAATATAAGCTCCAAGTTAATCTTTAAATATCAACAAGATCTATACACAACAAAAGTTTTTTTATATGAGATTTTATTTTGCACAAGTAGTTACGGTTTTAGGCGAACTTGTGAAGATCTGCAATAATAATTTTGAAAATTTTGATTTATCTAGTTGTTTTCTTCTAAGCTTAAAAAAGATCTTATATAAGTACATAATTTTGTTTTATATAGATTCTTAGCAACCTGCACAATTTTATAAACGTATTATGTACGATTTTGCATATTTTTTCGTAACAGCTTTTTCATTTTATTCGCTAGATAAAAATATTGTGAAGATGGTGAAACGAAAGTAAATTTTTGATCTGGCTATAGTTCACGAACTAGTTTATGCATGAAGTGCACAATTACGCTAAATCGGAGCAACCTGTACCGTGCGTTCAATTTATCTGAATATTTCCCTCATGTATAAAAAATACCATTAGAGGAGTGCAATTCTCGGAAAATTACAGTGATAATTGCACTGTAGAAACCGAAAGAGCACGGCGATAATTGCATCGTACGTATCTATGCTAATTTCATTGTAAACTTACGATGACAGGGAAAATTTATAAATTACGTCAAAGTCAATATATATTTTTAAAATGTGTCGCTTCAGGAAATATTCCCCCGAATTACACTCGTGCATCAAAATAAGCAGATAATTTTGCATTCGAGTGTGTTGTCTTAGAAAAACTGCATTCGGTCATTTTCATATTTTGGAAAAAGAGCCCTCCACCTTCGGTGTCGGGCTCTTTCTTCAAAATATGAAAATGATCTTATGCAGTTTTTAGACAACACACTGTCATGCAAAATTATCAGTAATTTTAATGCACTTGTGCAATTACTTCCGATAATATCTTGATAACATTTTGATTCGCTGTAACTTTTTTGTTTTTAAAGATATCAAGTTAAACAAAAAAGCAAAATGTAGGGTTGGTAGCCAAATTTTTTTCTACGTTACATATAGAATAAAACACTAACGATTTTCTGTCATATCAGCCTACTCTATATTTTTTAAATGGAACACCCTCTATATTACTACATTTTTGGAATCTCTAGAGAAGTCTAAACACATTTCGTGTATAATATCTTATACCTATCTTTCTTTAGGTGTTTACGAAATATTGACAGTTGAAAGTCGTGCATTTTGACATTTTGATAGGCTTTAAAATCTAAACCGCATGAGAGCAAAGAAAACGGTTTGCATATTCCTGTCTTAGGTTTTCATGAGCTATCAAATGACAGTAACTTTGAATTTAACCCGCGAATAAAATTGACCGGAACTTTTAAACCTCCGGTTAAATTGAAAGCCACTGTCATTCGATAGCTTATGAAAACCTAAGATAGAGATGTGCAAACCATTTTCTTTGATCTCGTGCGGTTTAGAGCCTGTCAAAATGCCCGACTTTCAACTGTCAATATTTCGTAAACAGCTAAAGATAGGTATAGGATATTATACACGACATGTGTTTTGATTTCACTAGAGAGTCCAAAGATGTAGTAATATACAGGGTATTCTATTTAAAAAATATATAAAGTAGGCTTTTATGTCAGGAAATTATTGGTGTTTGTTTTATATGTAATCTAGAAAAAACTTGGCTACCAACCCTACATTTTGCTTTTTTGTTTACCTTGGTATCTTTAAAACCAAAAAAGGTACAGCGAATCAAAATGATATCAAGGTGCTGATCAAATCTGAAATAATGGATATATGTGGATAACGATCGACTTTTACGAAAAACAACCAGCAAAAACAATGTTTTTGAGACTTACGCCTTTATGGTGGAATACGAACTGTTTATTGTCAAACGAAATATTATGCTCTTTCTTATCTTCCACATAACCACAACCTGGAAAATACTCCCCACCAAACCGAAAATTTCGTATATCTAGATAACTACTAAGTAAATAAGATAAAAAGATGCAAATCGTTTCGCGCTAAGTTAAACAGATCAAATTCTTTAAATGGAAAGGAGGCTATTCGACATGCTACATGAAATTTATCTAGAATTTTTAGAAGAAGTCGAAAATCGGAAAATATGTCCCGCTCTTTTGAGACCTTTTATATTGAAGTATAATTCAATTATATTGTCAAACTAAAATCAACATGGCTAAATGATGAAATGGTTGTAAGACTAATAAAAAAATTAAAAACATGTTATTTCAATAAAATGTGTATACATATGAAGGGTACAGGGGAAAAATGATCTAAGCGCCATTTCCATAGGAAACTTTTTTATTATTGACTTTACAGAAAATTTTATTCTTGATAAAAGTAGGTGTTTGAAAAAAAAACTAATTTTGACAATGCTAAATTAAAGATAAGTTATACAGGGTACTCAATAAATACAAAAATGATGGTTAAAAAATCAAAAACTTTGGAATATCGGAAAACCTTCTACAGAAAAATAAAGCTCGTATTAAGATAAAAATAAAAGTCAAATGCCATTTTTTCCAAAAGTGCACCGCACCGTTGCGGAGAAAATCCATTTCAATTACTGAAAAAACCCGCTTTTTCTTAATTTTGTCCTTATTTTTTTCAGCAAAGATGCACTTTTGGAAAAAATGGTATTTGACGTTTATTTTTACCTTAATAGGAGCTTTATTTTTCCTGTAGAAGCTTTTCCGATATTCCTAAGTTTTTGTTTTTTTAACCACCATTTTTGTATTTTATATATACCCTGTAATACTTAGTCTTAATTTAACATTGTCAAAATTAGTTTTTTTCCAAGCACCAACTTTTATCAAGAATAAAATTTTCTGTGAAATCAATAATAAAAGTTTCCTATGGAAATGGCGCTTAGATCGTTTTTCCCCTGTACCCTTCGTATATATTTTATGAATGTTTCCATATTATTAATTTTCGATTATTTTTGGGCACTTTAAATTTTGTAACCTACTATGATACGCTTTAGTCCGTTTGGGTGCTTTTAGTTAGTTTGGGTTAGTTCAATCAGCTTTCGTTTACTTTTAATTCATTTTAGTCATTTGAACCCGGTTCCGATACATTATAACCAATTTTAATATTTTTGATTAGTTTTGGTTAGCCGCCAAAACTGGGTCGTTCAATCAACTATCGATTACTTTCGGTTCCGATACGTTATTACCAATTTTAGTGTTTAGGATAGTCGCCAATATTGAATTGATCTGGGTTACTTTTAACTTACTTAATATTATTTTTAAGCTATTCCGATACGTCTTAGCCCGTTTTGTTACTTTTAGTTACTTTTGGTTTGTTTTGGTTAGTCTTTCAATCAAATTTTGATTACTTTCAATTTATTTTAGTTATTGATTTAATTCAAGTTAGTCGTCAAAATTCGCTTAATTTTGGTTAGTTTCAACTTATTTTAATATTTTTAATCTGTTACGATACGTTTTAGCCCTTTTTGATGCTATTGGTTAGTTTTGGTTAGTCGTTCAATCGACTTTCGGTTAGTTTCAGTTAGTTTTAATTTAGTTTAGTAATTTGAATCGGTTCGGATACGTTATAACCAATTTAAATGTTTTTAATTAATTTAGGTTAGTCGCCAAAATTCGGTTAATTTGGGTTAGTCTCAACCTACTTTAATAATTTTAATCTGTTACGAAGTGTTTTAGTCTTTTGGTGCTTTTGGTTACTTTTGGTTATTCGTTCAATCGACTTTCGGTTAATTTCAGTTAGTTTTGATTTATTTAAATCATATGAACCGGTTCCGATACGTTATAACCAATTTTAAAGTTTTTGATTACTTTCGGTTAGTCGCCAAAATTTGGCTAATTTGGGTTAGTTTTAACTTACTTTCGTTCAATCAACTTTCGGTTAGTTTCAGTTAGTTTTAATTTATTTTAGTCATAATGTCTTTGGTTACTTGCCAATATTCGGTTAATTTGGGTTAGTTTTAATTTACTTTAACATTTTTAATGTGTTCCGATACGTTTTACTCCGTTTTTGTGCTATTAGTTACTTTTGGTTTGTCATTCAATCAACTTTCGGTTACTTTCAGTTAGTACCAATTTATTTTAGTCATTTGAATCGGTTCCTATACGTTATAAGCAAATTTAATATCTTTGGCTAGTCGCTTAAATTCCTTTCGTTTTGGTTAGTTTTAACTTACTTTAATTTTTGTAACCTATTACGATAGGTACGTTTTAGCCTGTTTTGTAGCTTATGGTTACTTTTGGCTAGCTTTGGTTGTTCGTTCAATTAACTTTCGGTTGGTTTCAGTTAGTTCCAATTTATTTTAGTCATTTGAACCGATTCCGATACCTTATGATCAAATTTAAGTTTAAATAAACAAACTAACTAGTTGCTTAATTCTGCCGTTCTTTTCCCATTTTAACACATAAACTTTAACTTATTTATACAACATACAAACAAAACAATATACAGTGTGTCCAAAAAAGTATGCAACATATGGAAAACTTTTTTATTATTGGTTTCTCAGAAAATTTTATTCTTGATAAAAGTTGATGCTTGCCCTAAAACAGCAAATGGGTATTTCAAATTTTCCGTACTGCTTTTAGTGCGGGCGCAAATGTTATTTTTCCGAAATCGCGTCAAGAGTAAAGTACCTTAATTTATAAAGATACAGCAAAATCTTATGAGGAAAAGTTCTTCAAAATTAAAAAAGTAATATAAATATGAAATTTGAGTTAAAGTAGTGTGTTAACGAGAGTGAGTCCTCACGGAGGAGGTAATTACCTTATCCTCCGTGAGGGCTCTGTCTCTTTTGCTTACTGAGGAGTCTTTCTCATCATGTAATTAATACATTTCCCATCCTTATCTACATATATGTTGACCTTGCCCCTGACCCTGACTTTTCCCCTCCCCTCTTAAATAAACATAATAAAACCAGCAGTTCTGTATGTTTCTTCACTTCACAGTTTAGTTTTCAATGGAAGAACTCAAATTAAGAAATCGAGTACTCAAGAGGGTCAATTCAGAAATAGTTAGTTCGGAAACAGTTAGTTCAAAAAAGAAAAAAAGTGAAGTGCATTTGAAAGAGGAATGCCCTATTTGTTTTAGTTCTTTGGAAATGTTTTGCACACCAAATTGGTGTGAACACAAATTTTGTTTAGATTGCTTGACAGAATGGTTAAAAACGAAGGATGTTTGTCCATTGTGTAGAAGTCATTGTGATTACATTAATATAAAATATACTAATCAAAAAAGAGCTATTGTGAAAGAAACTAAATCAATTGTAGATATTTTTGAAACTATTCTAGATGGTGATAATAATGAAGAAGATAATGAACTAGTTTATATCATTCCCAGGACATCAATGTGATAATAAAAAGGAATTTTCTGTTTATAAGAAACTTTGATACTTACGATCATTTAGTCGCTGTTAGTTATATACATTAACAGTTATGGATGAGGCTGTGAAAAAGTTACATGAAGAATTTAACCAATTAACTTCAGATAATTATTATAATGCCATGCATAGCAGACCAGAATATGTTGACTTTTATTGTGAGTTTGCGGAACATTATTCGAAAGGTGCGTCCGCTTGTGCTCAATACTTCGAAAATTTCAATGTATTGCAGTTTGTAGTTGAACTGAAACAATTGGGATTTTTTGTTGAAGTGGTTAGTTTGAAGAAATATATAGGAGATCCAACTATATTAGATGTGATAAAATTGGCAGAAGAAGAATTGGGAGAACTTCAATTTGAAGTATTTGTGTAAGATATGGAGAACTTTGTGTTAGAACTTTATGAAAACTTTTTGATGTCGGAAGCCTGTTCGCGGTTTTATGCGCTTGCGGAAAATGATGCTGAAGCTCAAGATATACTGTGGTATGAGAACTATATGCAACATGCTGAGTTTTGTAAAAAAGGTGTACAAGTGTGTAGCGAGTTCTTAAAGAACAAAGACAGAGTAAAGTTTGTATTGGAACTTAATATGTTAAAATTATATTATAAGAATATATGTGTGTATTAGGAAATTTAAATGTGAGAAATGAAATGTATTTAATAAAACAAAGTTAAATAAAATTATATTTTTTTATTCATTCATAAAAAAATTATTATAAATATAAAACACATTTGAAAGCGCACACATAGATGGTGACTTTGAATGATAAAAACATTTAGGTGTTGAAGCAATTAAAATTGGTTGTTCATCTAATTCAATTATTGGTTTGCTGGAATATTTTCTTAGGTAATCTGCTTTTTCGTTTCCTTTAACGTAAACAAATTGCGCTTGTTCAGTCAATTTTTTTACAATTGTTGAAAAGTGGTGTAGTGGAGTATAACCGATATTCCAATTAATGCAGTGGTGATTTTTCATTAACCATACAGCTTGCTTGTGCGCTTCAGGAGAAAGAGAATTCAAAGAAAATGGTTGCTTGAAAACATAATGACTAATTTTTTCTCCATCATAGGCAGCTAATTCTTTAGGTAGAAATTTATTCTTTTCATCTTTGAACGCTTGAATATCCAAAACTAATCTCATATTTTTAAAGTTGCAAATTTTTTAAACACAAAGTTTTTATTGGAATATGATTCAATACGTTTTTTCAGTTCTTCTAAATTTTTAATGAAAATGTCTAATTTCTTGAACATATTGTAAGATCATTACTTCATGAACTATATTAAGAACCTGCTTGGAGTTGCTCTATCTTTAAATGATCTTATACAACTAAGAAATATTTGTTCAAATGTTAAATAAATGTAGTGCTTCAAGAGGGTGGGGGTGAAATGTAATATTAAAAGCAACTTGAAAATTAAAGTTGTTTAACAAGTTTAGTGAGTGGGTTGTAAGTGAAAACTTTATCATGTAATATTAAACAATACGCTGAAGTATCTTTTTCTAAATCTTTGTTTAGTTCAAATTCTACTCTCATTACTACAGGTCCAGCTTGTAAAGATTCCTTTTGATGTGAGCAATTTATATAAGCAATAGGAGCTTTTGATTTAAAATCGCTTGGGTCACATAAAGGTTCTTCGGTTTTTGCATAGTAAGAAGATCGAAATTGGGAATACATTTCATATAATATAGCATATTTATTATTACTTATGTCCAGGAGAAGATCATTATAGGGGTATCTTTCAGAATTCAAAAAAACTTTAATATTTCTCAAGTTTATATCATTAAATTCACTCATATTTGATATTTTCGAATCTCTCTTCTCCTGTTGGAACCCAACTATAACATGACGAGGAGTTTCAACTCTAGTAGATGTCTTAACAGGCCAATTGTGTCTGGATGTTTTCAACAGTTCCGGATATTCAACTAATTCCCAACTTCTAAATGCAATAACTAAATCTGTTCCCTTATCAATAATTTTTGTTAATGATAATTCTTGAGGGATTGCTACTGAAATATGTGGTATATTCCAAGTTAGTTTGTGAAGAGTAATTTTTGGTATTTCACTTGGATCGGTAGTTATAATAGCATTATTGTCAGTGTTATCTCGCACAATTATTAGCTCCTGTTTTGCGTTTAATATAACTTTCCTATAGTCTTCAAAGAAACCCATTAACATTTTAAGAGGAATGCAAACATTAAATGAACCAGTTTTTTCATCAACTAATGTATTTGCTATCTTTGGTGACCATCCTGCATTTTTTAATTTGTCAGATTCATTTGTATTATATGAGAGGTAACCTTTTAGAGTGGATGTTAAACCAACATCCCTTATAGAATCTATCGTAACCCCATTCAACTGATATCTCATTTCTCTAAAGAGAAATGCTATCCCATTGTTTACAAATGATAGTGTTTTAGAAACTGTTCCATCTGCTTTAGATAATTTTCCCTCTATGTAAAGAAAACTTTCGCAGGGAAGAGTATACTTTTCAATTTCATGAACGGGAATTAGTATTTCATCATTGTTGCTTAATTTTGTTGGCAAATATGGCTCATAAGAATGCAACTCTGAGTGAGTAATAGAATTGTCAATATAAAGTTTTTCGCTAACATTAAGTATACTCATTTCAAAAGTTTAAGTCCAAGTGATTTAAGAAATTGTTTGTTGGTACTTGTTAATCTATTAGCGTTGACTCGACTACTAAACTTAACTTTATTATGTTTAGCTTTATATGTTTTTTGAATTTGTTGAATATTGGCTGTTGATTGAATATCGTTTCTATTATAAAAAATAACCATTATAAATTTAGTTTTTTTACATGTAATCTTAGTGAAACAGTTTCTTTTCGAAAATTAACAAAATCGAGATTCTGATCTAATATTTTAACAGTAATTTTGTCTATTGCTTTCACTATTACCGGAAAATAAATAATATTTTGAGGACTTTCAATTATTTTAAATCCTGGAGAAACGTTTGGGAAAAATTGATGTATAATATGGACAGGTCTTCCGTTCAGATAGGAACCTTCAGCAATACTGCAATCTATACATAAGGAATTAACTTTTATAATTTCAGCTGGATTGTCTGATAATTTACTTTTTCCATCACCTTTAATAGTTTGGTTTTTAAATCCTAAAATTTTTCCAATAGTTCCATCTTTAAATGTAATATCAGCCGTAGATTTAATTTCAGATTGTAAAGTGTTATGATTAGCATATAAGTGAAAAGATATTCCTTTTTTATCAAAAATATTTTGTAGAAATTTATTTATATCGCCTATTTCATAACTACCAGCAGGTATTTCAACATAATCGTTTGAATTCCCGTAATACAGTTTGTTATTAGTTTCATCAATGTTGGGAATGGCATTAAAAGTTTCAAAATTTGTTAGTCCTATAACATAATCTGAGTCTTCATCTAAGTAAATTGGTGGATTAAATGATGCAAAAAGTTCACTACTTTGTGCAGAAAGAGCTATTGTAAATGACATGTCAGTTCCCACAACCTCTTTAAAATAAAGAATAGTTCATAATTACATGTTTATATAAAGAAATTGTAGACAAAGTTGCCCACAAATTGATGAATCATATGATTGATAGGAATCATGATTATAAAAGATGTCATTTTTGCTACCATCGCTAAAGAAGTATGATATTATTTCTGCAGGTGGTCTTAAACCTCCAAAACTATCAAAATAAATAATTTGTTTACCGTGCTTTACATAAGCTGTCCAATGAGTTCCTGGACCATATTGATCATCCAAATTAATAATAGCACATTCAAGTTTATTTATAACTTTTGGTAGTTTATTACGCATAAATATTCCTCGAAAATTAGGGATTTTCAAAAGCCTAACATATTTTTTTAACTCAAAATTTGAAAGTGGTTTGCGAGGTAGCATATTTAACAGTTTTTTGCATAGGGTTTCAAATATAATCCACAACCTTGCTTATAAGGTCGCAAAAAGAGACCTTTACCAACTGACATTTGCTCTATAGCCTTATTATGTCTTTTTTGTTCTTCAAGTTTATTTTTTGCACTTTTAACCGCATTTATTGATGAAGCAATTCCTGCAGCTCCCCCACTTAGTGCTCCCAATGCAGAGAGTCCTGCAAATATTGGAATTAGCGGTAACAAACCACCGAATTTTGGAATTGGGATAATTCTTTTAGCAGGTTGTGTTACCTTTACGTTTCCTTTACTGATAGATGCTAGAGCATCTTCAGCCGCAATTCGTAAATTTTTGTATTTTCTTCCCAATATCCCCCTTTTCGCCCTTCGTAACGCTGACTGAAATGAGATAGTCCTGGTAGTTCTTTTTCGTTTTTTCAATTTTATTCCTTTGCCTTTTTTTATTCCTTTTCCTCTCTTTTGAATACCCATACCTAACTTAGACTTAGTTTTCATAATACCCGCTATTCCTAGTGCGGCTAATCGTTCGCCTAAAGAAGCGTCACTCGATTTAAATCTTTGAAAAGCTCTTTCCGCTAATAACTGATCTGCCCTGTTGCGATTCTTCAAGTCGGGAAATTTATAATAAGCAATATCGTGTTCTTTGCAAGCTTCGTCTAAAGGATTTTTACTCTTATCTCCTCGCTCAAGACGTTTAACAAGTTTTGTTCCTGGACCACAATATTTGTATGATGGAATGTGTAATTCAATAGGTAGTTTATTAATAAGACTGTTTAGTGAACCACCTTTCAACACGAGCATTAAGCTTTTAATAGAGCTAGATGTAACATATCCCATTATATATATAATATGAAGTTTACAGTTCCTTTCTTCATTGAAACAGTTAGAGCTTGCTCAACACTGATCTAATACAGATCGAAAAGCAACAGTTTTCTTTACCGATAAAAAATCATGATCTAGATATAATAAATTTTAGAAAGCATGGTGTCTTGTTTGGAGGTTCATGTAAAAGAGCAATAGTTGTAGGACCCTCTGGATGTGGGAAAACTAATGTAATTATTGCCCTATTAACTTCCGAAAATGGGTTAAGATTTGGAAATGTGTATATTTACTCAAAATCATTATATCAATCAAAATACGAGTTTTTAAGAAATCTATTAAAGTCAATTAAAGAAATAGGATATTTTGAATCATCTCGTGAAGAAGATATATTACCACCGAATGAAATTAAACCTAATTCTATAATCATATTTGATGACATTGTTTGTTGTGATCAGAATATTATGAGAGATTACTTCTGTTTCGGTAGACATAAAAATACTGATTGTTTTTATTTAAGCCAAACATATTCAGCTGTTCCTAAACAATTAATTAGAGATAATACCAATTTGTTAATAATATTTAAACAAGATGGTACAAATTTAAAACATATTTATGATGATCATGTAAATACCGATATGTCTTATCAACAATTTAAAGACTTATGTGGTATTTGTTGGCGGTCAGATTATGATTTTGTAGTTATTGATAAAGATTGCAACATGAAATCTGGTCGTTATCGAAAGGGATTTGATAACTTTATTAAATTTTAGAAAATATATATAACCATCATTTCAATTAAGTTAATATTAGTTCATAATCTAAACTATATCTATAAACATGAACGAGAAAATTGCAACAGAACTAGTGAAAGCTCGTAAAGCCGTAAAGCGAAAATATCAAGCCCTAAAGTCAGATATAGCAGAATCAAAAATTCGCCAAGAAAAAGAGTTAAAGCCCATTACTCAACCTTTGCAGGAATTAATTAAAACTATAAAATCGGAACCATTAATAAAACGGGAAATATCTTCACCTTCGTTCTTTTCAACTCTTCAACATTCTAAATTTTCACCTATCAAACAACAACAACCAACAAGAAGACAGACAAACATATATAAAAAATATCTCCCCACTGAAATACCATCATTTTTGCAAGATGAAGAAATATATGAGAAGAATGATGATAGTGATAATGATGATGTTTTTTTACCCAGCCCTAGTCGCAGATTGAGTTCCACAATGACATCTCAAGCAAGAGGGCGTACTTCTAGTCCAAACGAGTCCACTATAATCGAACCAACTGACGAAGAAGTTAGACAAGACATCCTTGAATTAACTAGAACTCCTGCTTATGAGGAATATCTTGAGGCATTTCATCCGCTCGTAAGAACATTTGTTGATTTGGCAATTAAGGGTTGAAAGTTAAAAATTTAACCTACAAAGGAACTCCCGGATTGTATGAGCTCATTTTTTTCCAAGATCCAAAGGGTTATACATCAAAAGATCTTGAAAATTATATGGATATTTTAAAAAGAACAAACGCTTATAGAAGAAATTATGATGCTAATGAACAGATACAGGGAACTACCGATCCGAAATATCTAACAATAATTAAACCATATTTAATTGAAAAAAAAATACTGAAACAATCGAGCAAATCGACTACATCCAGCATTTCAAGCGTTTCAAGTCTAAGCAGATTAAGGCCACCTCAAACACGTCAGAGAACAACAAAAACAAGATCTACAAAAGGAGGAACATTGTTAAATTTATCAAATAAAAAAATTGATTATGTCTATTATGATGATGTAAACGAACTAGTGGAAAGATTAAAATTACTAGTTTCTTCGCAAATGGCAGGTCATACGGGCCACCAAAATGAGATTATATCAATATTGGAAGAACTTCGAGAAGCAAAAATAATTGTATAAAAGGTAATTAATTGCAAAGAAACAATTATTATGTTATAGTCCATGAAGGTAAAATGTCGATTGATAAATTCGGATCACACATACTTTTCAAAGATCAAAATAAATTATTAGAATATAGAAATGCTCCTTCTTCTTCATCTTCTGAGATCTTAAATATTGTGGATATTAATAAAGTAAAATTGTATTATAACATTGTTTTACCTTTTATCGGAAAATGGGATTCCATTAATAATCAATATGAATTACTTCAAGATGGAAGAAATACATATGTTTTCCCATTCAAAGAGGGATATATAGAGAAAGTTGAATATCCAAAAGAAGATGTTGCTCTTCATATAAACGGTAAAGCAGTAAAATATGGAACGAAAACCAAAATTATATTAGGTGATATAATCAGTTTCCACAACGCTAAAAAATCGATAACATATTTGCCTTTGTTTTATGGAGAACTTGTAATAAAATGTCCAATTATAATAGAACAATAAACATTCTTAATTTACAACTATGACTGTTAACTTTAAAGAAGAAATTGTTAATGAACTTCATAAGCCAAGCAGAAAATATTACAAACGTCGGAGGGTTATAGTAAAAGGTTTAAATGATTTATGGCAAGCTGATTTAGTCGAAATGATACCTTATTGGAAATTGAATAGAGGATATCGTTACATGTTGGTAGTAATTAATGTATTCTCAAAATATGTTTGGATAGAACCAATTAAATCAAAATCAGGAAAAGAAGTTACTCAAGCTATGAGAAAAATTTTGGAAACTGTTGAAAATGTTCCAAAACACCTTCAAACTGATATGGGAAAAGAATTCTTTAACAAAGATTTTCAAGAGTTAATGACTGATTTTAGCATAAATCATTATAACACTTATTCTAATTTAAAAGCCAGTGTGGTGGAAAGAGTGAACAGAACTATAAAAAATTTAATGTGGAAAAAATTTAGTTTGCGTGGAAAGTACAAATGGATTGATATTTTAGATGAAATAGTTCAGAAATATAATAACACAAAACATTCGACAATCAATAAAAAACCAGTTGAAGTTAACAAAAATAATGAAAAAGACATTTTAAGATCATCTTTTACTCGTGCAAAAACAATCGATCCAAAGTTTCCAAAATTTAGGGTTGGTGATTATGTGCGGATAAGCAAGCAGCGAGAAGCATTTTCCAAGAGTTACACGCCGAATTGGTCAAATGAAATATTTAGCATAAAAAAAGTTAAAGTTACAAATCCTACTACATATTTGCTTCAAGATGAAAAGAACCAAGAAATTGCAGGAGGGTTTTATGGAGAAGAGTTGCAGAATGTTAAACATCCAGATGTCTATTTGGTAGAAAAAGTATTAAGAAAAAAAGGAAATAAGTATATGTTAAATGGCTTGGATTGGATAAATCACACAATTCATGGATTCTTAAAAGAGATGTATTATAATTTAATGGTTGTACCTTAAACGTATTTTAATTAAAATTTTTATATATTTTTTTTATCAAATAAAACAAATGTTAGTATTGAAATATTTTATTAAAAATCAATTTAAATTTAAACATTAAACCTTTCATTAAAAATCTTGTTCCTATGTTCCTTACTCAGAAATATGTCCAAAACATTTTGACATTGCACAATTCTTCTATCAAATCGAAGTCTGTCTGCATAAAATTTCTGTTATATTCAGATATTCGCGCTTGCCTGTAAGCAAAGGACCACACCACCATCCAATATAGTTTATTTTTATCTTCACAAATATTGACCGATTTCTTCATAATATTTCTTCGTTGAAAGATTATTTTTTAATTTTTCTTCCAATTGTTCCGGATACAACAAGAGCATTTCCAGCATCACACATACATTTTCACTGTTGACATTCTGATTTGGATTTAGCACTTCATATATGTCGGATAGAATGTTTCTTGATTGTGTGCAAAGGCTAGTTTGAAACAATTTGAAATACTTCTCAAATTCTTGTTTGTTAATTATTTGAATTCTATAATCCACAATCTCAATGAGCGACCATAAGGTGTCAACAGAACTGCATGAAAGATAAACATAATTTCCATGCAATTTTTGAATTTTTAAGATGAGGCAATCATTATATTTATGAAAGCTTAAAGTAATGTTACCACACATCAACGATTGTGTATCTGAATTAGAAGAATAAAAATAATTAGCTATCACTCCCTGGTATTTCAACAGAGCTTTCCATTCATCTACATTTAGACTCACATAAAATCCGTTTCTGCTTCCAATAAGAATTCTTGGTGAAAAATCACTTAAACTTATTCCAACAGCTATGAACTTGGAAGAAGAATTATTTAAATAATACACTTTAGAATTTAGAAGTTTTTCACTAATTTTTATACATGAATCGTCTTTCTTAAACACATTATTAGTATTAGTGCTATACTCATTTACTTTACTGAAATTAGTATACATGTTTATTATTAAGTGTGATCTGGTAAACTGAACTGTTTCGAGATAGTCTTTGATGATATAATATGATCCCCACCAGTTATCATCCCCACTCTTTTATCAGAAATTTTAAGGTTGTTCGTTTTAATTGTATTCTTATTATTCTGTTTTGAATTTATAATACATAAGTCCTAACACTGTTATGAGAGAAAGTAAACCTACTGTTAATACTACATTAATAATATAAGATATATAACACTTGGAATTTTCTTGCTCGTTAAAAAGGGTGTTGTTTAAATATGTAAGATTTGTTGATTTTATAGGGTTTTCTCTATGTATCAATTCGGAACATTCATCATTTTTACGTTTGATGATCCAATTTGTGTCATAAATGGTATTGTTTACATAATAATATAAAATTTTGAAGAAATTGCTATTAATGTTCATCTGCTGCATTTTAAAGGAAAATGCTTGGCTGCTATTATTAATTTTTTCAATTCTCATATGATAACATGATTGCGGTAATTCATAATACGATGTATTTTTGAAACAAACTAAACTATGTGTCACTTTATATGGAATATGCACATATAAAGTATTTCTTGTAATGTAATATAACAAAATATATGGGGTAAGAGACATGATTAAAACACCTTAAAATTTTAATTCTATATTCTAATAAACAAGAAGAGACAACTCTATTACAGTATCATCGACTGAATGATGACATTTACAATAATTCAAATTATAAATAGCAAAAAAAAAGGGATAATGAAATTTAAAACATAACAATTACAATATTTTGGATGCCATGATGACATTCGCAACAGTCAAAATTATAAACGAGAAAAAGAAAATGTTTGTATTAAATTTTGTCATAACAACATCTTGGTCTTCACATTTCTTCATCTTACAAAGCCACAAACATTCAGCTAAGTCACACTTGTTGTGAAGTCTATGATGTTCTTCAATAGGACAATCATCAATCGTCCATTCAAAAATTTCAGCACCACAGTAAAAACATTTGCAAATATCAGCAATTAACAAATAATAAAAACCTGCACGAGCTAAAACTTCGGGCCTTAATTTACCCTTCCATTTATTAAATGTTGAAAGTCTTTTTTCATAACTTCTATATGAAATATTATCAATTTCTTTATCACAACTTTCTAAACACATGCTTTGGTAGTTAGGCTACCTTTAAGTAATACAAAGCTTTTTCCTATC
>MU189981.1:1668-46845 GCA_016904865.1 Pissodes strobi
TATGAAAATGTACATGGGAAAATGGCAGAAACTGCTACTGAAGCCTTTTTGCTTACCTACTAATAATACATAAAATAATTGAAAATATTACATAAAAGAGGTTTTTTTATGAATACTTAGGTGGAAAAATGGTAAACATTGCTGCTGGAGTCCCTTTGCTAATCTACTATCAACATATAAAATAATTTAAAAACTTAAATAAAAATAAGAGTTGTAAAACTTTTTCTTATCAAAATTTACAAGGGAAAATGGCTGAAACTGCCACTGAAGCCCCCTTGCGTACCTACTCATAATACATAAAATAATTTAAAATGTTACATAAAAGTAGTAAAGGTTTTCTAATGAATATTTTGGTGGAAAAATGGTAAGCATTGCTGCTGAAGCTCCTTTGCTAATCTACTAACAACGTATAAAATAATTTAAAAAGTTAAATAAAAATAAGAGTTGTAAAACTTTTTCTTATCAAAATTTGCATGGGAAATGGCTGAAACTGCTACTGAAGCCCCTTTGCTTACCTACTAACAATACATAAAATAATTAAAAATGTTACATATTGCAAATTTTTTTTCTACATGGGAAAATGGTAAAATTTGCTGCTGAAGCCCCTTTGCTTATCTACTAATTATACAATAAAACATTAAATAAAAATCAGATAGTGGTAAAACTTGTTCTTACGAAGCCTTAGCCTCTTTGTCAATCTATTAACCACATGTAAAATAATTTAAAAAGTGAAATAAAAATGAGATGTAAATCATGAAGATGGAAGTTGCTGCTGAAGCCCTTTTTCTTATCTACTAACAATAGTGTTAAAGTATAAAGCATGGAAGGTTTTGAATTTAGTTTTTATTTGTACTTCATCCTGTATGATGGTTTTGCTAACTTATCAAAATGCCAGTATCCTAAAGGAAGATTGTTTTAGAAACATTTGACCCACTTGTTGTACGAAGGGTTTTATGGGCTATCGAAGCCAGATGTTTTATAAATATGATCAACTTTGTGAAATTGGTGTTGTTAGTATGAATAGCATAACCATATCGCTAAGTTTGGTTCATTCGTTTCTGTTGTAATTTATTTTACTTTAATATAATAATATTGTTTCTGCTTTAAAGTTGGACATTTTGTTTACATCTTTAAATAAATATTCAACAAATAATACATAAAATGAGTTTGAAAGAAATAATTCAAAAAATGAATTAAAATGTATACAATTCTAAAAATATTCATCTAAATATTTCGCTTCGTAAATGCCATAATGATTTAAAATATTTCTAATATTTAGAGTATATTTTCCAAAGATAATAAACTAATGTTTTCGCTAAGTCAAAGAATTAACATGTAGAATCGTCCACTATGAGATGATTCGGCAGCAATGGAACTTCCTGTAATTTACTTTATTGACAAAAGTTGGTGCATGATGGAAACTACTACGAAATTAGCTCAAAACCTGGGAAATAATATTAATATAATTCGAAATCAGCATTTTAGAGATAGCAGGATTCAAGAGCTAAAAACTACGAACAGAAAAATTCTTAGTTATCAGCAAAAAGTAATGTTCCTGGGTGCCTAACTACATCACATATATTATTTATGGAAATTATGAATAGCAAAGGTCCCATGTTTAAAACTTGGGGAACGTCTGATATACTACTATAAATCTTAGAGTTTGCACCCCTTACCTCAACATATTGTTGTCTATCACACAAGTACGACAATGCAAAGTTTACAAGGTTATCTGTTGAGCTCATATGTTTAAGTGACTGAACAGTTATACTATATTTCACTTTATCAAAAGCCTTCTCCATATCTGTATAGATAACATCAACCTGAGACTTTCTGTTCAAAGCTTCATGTATGTACTGTACAAATGTTATGCAGTTTGTTAAAGTTGGTTTCATGTTGTTGAGTGGAAATATTTCAGTGTCGTGTTGCACATTCTTATTTATTCAATACATACAATACATACACTACCGGGAAAAATTCCCAAATGGTACAGCAATGGTCTTAACCTAATTCAAATATATTTAGACAAACAAGTTGTATAAGTATTTCATTAAGTGAAAGTAAAAGTGAAAGTAACATTGAAAAGGGAGAAAAATTTGGTTTATATCACACTTAACATTAAAAATATAAATATGATGATTTACTTCATTATATATCCTATTGAATAATACAATTTCAAAAACTTTTTATATGGCACGGATTATGGAGATTGGTCTATAATTTCCTATATTTTGCCCACCATTAAATACAAGAATTACTTTACTTCTTTTCCAAAATGAAGGGAAAACTCACATATTGAAACTGGTATTGACTACATGTGTCAGCGGTTTTAGTTAAAATTCACCACATCCCTTTATTATGTAACGCGGGCAACTTAGATGGACACTAATAAAAGGTAGAAAAGCATACCATTTTTAAAAATGAATATTTTCTGTGCATCAGGTCGTATTGATCTATTCCGCTTTAATTAACCTTAAATTTAACTAACTAATGGCCATTTGAATTTCCTGCTCAGTGATTGGGGTCATGCAAAAGTGTTGTTTTGGAGAATATGCATTTAAGTTTGGGCTCTCCCTTGGGGTAAAAACTAAGCTGAAGTAACTAGCACACCCATCAGCGATATTATTCGCTCCCTTTAAAGATATGTTTTCATAAGTAACCTCCATTGGCATATCTTGTTTACTTTTTGGGTTTTTAAATAAGACCAGAAATATTTAAGATTTTCACACAAACTACCCGCTATCTTAACCATATAATCATTATGTGCTTGCTTCATTTTAGTGTTTACTAGTCTTCGAATATTATGACATTTGTTTAGCCAATATACGTTTTTATGCTTTTTGTGTTTTATAAAGTATGTTTCCTTTGTTGCTAATAATTTAATGATACATCCATTAAACCAAGCATGACAAATTCTTCCAACCTGTGTTGATAAGGTAACACATTGTACAAATATTATTTATTTATTTATTTATTTATTTATTTATTTATTTAAACCCAAATCACAGTACAAAACCAATTAACAAATGGGTTAACAAGAGCATACAAAATATAACAAAGTATTAAGAATATACAAGTTTGAATATAGAAATTAAATTTTACAATTTGAATCTATATAGGTACAAAAAAAAAACATTATTATTACACATTATAAAATATTTATATGAGACAGTTTGCAGCCAAATATGTCGAAACTGTTTTGATGTTCATTATAACAACTACATATTCGGAGTAATGGAGAATTTTGAAAAAGGTTTGTCCGCGGTGTAGAATTATAAAACACTTGGGAGTGACGAGATGCCGCCCTAGGTGTAAGAATAGATATCTGCTCCAATATACTGCTGCAATCAACAATATTATACAATACTTTATAGAGAAACCTTAAATCGGCAACCCTACGTCTATGCTGCAGGGAAGAAAATGTATGTCTTTGCAACAAAATTTCATGGGGATAACCTATATCGGGATAATGACCATCAGATCTAAAACTTAAATATTTTAAAAATTGACGCTGAAGTCCTTCCAAATTATCGATATGAACTTGGTATACTGGAGACCATATTATAGAAGCATATTCAATTTTAGATCTGATAAATGCGTAGTAGTGTAATTTAAGCGAGGAATTCTTAATAAATAATTTCGAATTTCTGATAATAAAACCAAGTGATCTGGAACACTCTGCTACAAGGTTATTTATATGAGGAACAAAAGAGAGTCTGCTGTCGAAGGTCACACCAAGATCTCTAAAAGTCTGTACTCGAGGTAATGTTACTCCATCTATCTTATATTCAAATAACAATTGATTTCTTTTTACTGAAAATGTCATGACATTACATTTGTTAAGATTCAAAGATAGTCTATTGGTGTTACACCATACAGCGATTTCATCAACTGCTACTTGAAGTCTATGACAGTCATCCACGCCCTCTATACACGTAAAGATCTTTGCATCATCCGCATACAAAAGCATTCTACCATTAGTCACAATGCTATTAATAAAAATATTAAATAGTAAAGGACCAAGAATAGACCCCTGCGGTACCCCTGAGGTTGAAATAAAAGGCGTAGATGACTGACCACCAAATTCGACCAGCTGCTGTCTGTTGCAGAGATATGATCTTAGAAATAAAATTAGCTTGTCTGTTAATCTAAAAGAATGAAACTTTGTAAGTAAAATATTATGATCTAAGCGATCGAACGCTTTCGAAAAATCTGTATACACCGTGTCTACCTGGTATCCTCGATCTAAAGAATCCGCTACAAACTGTGTAAAACAAAAAAGATTAGTAACCGTAGATTTCCCTTTTATAAATCCGTGCTGCAAATCAGTAAACTGATGTTTTAATTGAAAAAAGAGGCATTTATGAATAAACATCTCAAAATATTTAGAAAAATTATTAATTATACAGACTGGTCGATAGTTTTCTATGTTGTGTTTGTCGCCCTTTTTAAATACCGGAATGACTTTAGAGATCTTTCATATATCGGAAAATGTTGAGTTTTGCAGGCATTTACTGAAAAGAATAGAAAGTGGTTTTGCTAATATACATGCACAATCACGAAGAAAAAACGCTGGAATTTTATCCGGACCAACTATGCCTTTAGGGTTAATTTTCTTCAAACATTCCAATACCTCATTTTCAGTCGCATTCGTAATCGTAATTGAATTATATACTTGATTACTTATATTTCCCGGAATTAAAATTGGATTAGGCTGGATGTAGACAGTTTGAAAAAAATCTGCATATGCGTTTACAATATCTGTTCGATTCCTAAACACTTGGTCATTCCATGTCACAATCTCAGGTAGGTCTATATTTTTTCTTTTCAGATTAATCAGTTGCCAAAAATTAGACGGATTACTAGTAATGCGATTCTCTATAGACTTACAATATTTTTTATATGCCGTATCCACATCAAATTTGACTTCTCTTCTAATTTGCTGAAACCTTAGATAATCATTATCGTCATTAGATCCTTTAAATTTTCTCCAAGTCCCAAATTTTTTTCTAATCTTATTAATGATTTTAGAATCAAACCAAGGAGGATGAGTTCAAGCAAAATAAACTTTCTCATAAAATACATCGCAAGCCACATTTATATCATTTAACTCACACAAAAAATTCCAATCAATATTACACATATGGTCATATAAGCATCGAAAATCAGCTTTTCTAAAGTTATAAAATATATTATCTGTTGCATGTTTCGCTAGATTCTTTGCATGATTCAAAGTTAATAATGTTTCTAAAGCTGGATGATGAGAATCTTCGGGCAACAACACATCTATGGCTCTTTCAACCTTACTCCTCGAAAAATCATTACTAACAAAAATTAAATCTAATAACCGGTTATTTACATTAAAGATCGAGTTAATTTGAGTAATGTTAAAAAATTGCAAAAAGTTTATAGTAGAGAGAGTTCGATCATTGACATTGCAGTCACCAAGTGAAAAATTTACGAAATCTGCCAAATTAAAATCGCCTAAGAATAAAAATCTAGAACTATAAAGACAATCACATCCATATATCTCATCAAACAAACTATTATAATCCGCAAGCGAGGTATTAGGAGGTATATATGTTAGAAACAAGTAAAAAATACTTGTATTCATTGATATTTTAACTCCCAATAAATCAATACAATTCGGAATATTATTTATTTTCTGAACCGATACGCTAAATTTATTTTTGACAGCCAACAATACTCCTCCTCCCCGACTAACACCCATCTGAACAAAGTTTCTATCCATCCGGTGTACGGTATATCGAGAATCAAGAAGTTCGGTATTCAAAACGTCCGCGTTCAACCAAGTCTCCGTAAATGCGAGAATATCAAAATCAGTTGCTAATACAGAATTTAAGAGGTCGTTTGTTTTGCTCCTCAAGCCACGCACATTCTGATAATAAACCGAAATATTATATTTATCGCCACATAAGGAATTCGTATTTAGACCAGTCGAGTTTGAATCCTGGTCGTCAGGTATTTGAACGTTTAAACGTATAGTCTGTTTCAAATATGCAATTCATTAATTGCTATTTAGAGTCCGATAAGTTCTACGAGTTTTTTAAATGCGAACACATTTACCTGCAAATCAGCCTGAAAAATCAATTTATTCCTTTTAGTTGGCCAAATTTTTAATAATTTATATGAAGATATATCTGAAAATAATTCAGTATTTTGAGAACGCATAAAGTTTACTATAGTTTCTTCATCATACTCCCTTGACAATCCCACGATCCTAATAACTGGCTGGACACCCCTCAGTTCACGAACTTCGTAATTTCCAGACAGTTTATCAGAGGCCAATTCTCTAAACTTACTGGCGTTGCTTGCAGAAGTACTTAAAATTAATCCTCCGTTCGATACTGGAACGACCCTCATGAAAGATATACTTTCTGAAGCAGGGTCGATATTTTCCAGAATATCTTGTTTGGTGCGAGAATTATTCTGTTGATTCTTCGGAAGTACTATAATTTTTGAGATCTTAGAATTACTCACTTTATCTGCATACGAGTGGGTAGCACTAGCAGAGGAGGTTTCAGTGCCGCTTGATATTGAAATCTTACTTGTTATCTGCTGCATAGCTGAGTCCACTGATTGACTGACAATTTCATTCAATTTTTCGGTCCATGAATTCATAAGCTCCGCACATTTCCCTTCAACCATTTCTTTCAATTTTAACTCCAAACCATTAGTGTCAAAATTGATACATGTGCGACACTTCCAAAATACTCCGACCGTAGAATTTATAATCGTGGCTGCATTATTTGAAACAGACGCACATTCAGCATGGTATGGTTTTTTGCAATAACCGCTGCATGTCAACATTGGCTTGTTACGAACCGATGAATCACAATACGCACATTTAGACATAATAATTAAGGTCTTACTGGCAAAATTCGAAGCTTACTGGATAGCCCTGAATTCGTTCATACTAATTTTTCGTATAAAATCGACTTTTACCCGGTACTTATATTAACTTAAACGGAGCAGTTGTTGACCGTGCTGTGACATACCCATACATCAATTTTATTTAGAATGTCGTAAAATTCAGCCACTTATGAAGATTTAAATGAAAAAATTGCAGAAATTGCTGCTTAAGCCCCTTCGCTTATCTACTAGCAATACATAAAATATTTTAAAATGTCAAATAAAAGGGATGAAGTTGTAAATTGTTGAAAAATGGTAAAAATACACACATAAAATATATAAAAACCTTAAATAAAATTGATAGAGTTGTTAAACATTTTCTTATGGGACTTTACAGGAACAAATGGCAAAAACTGCTACTGAAGGCCATTGCTTACCTACTGATAATACATAAAATAATTTAAAATGTTACATAAAAATAGGAAAGGTTTTCTTATGAATATTTAGGTGGAAAAATGGTAAACACTGCTGATGAAGCCCCTTTACTAATCTACTAACAACATATAAGATAATTTAAAAAGGTAAATAAAAATAAGAGTTGTAAAACTTTTTCTTATGAAAATTTACAAGGGAAAATGGCAGAAACTGCTACTGAAGCCTTTTTGCTTACCTACTAATAATACATAAAATAATTGAAAATATTACATAAAAGTGGTAAAGGTTTTCTTATGAATATTTAGGTGGAAAAATAGTGAACATTGATGCTGAAGCCCCTTTGCACATCTACTAACGACATATAAAAGAATTTAAGAAGTTAAATAAAAATAAGAGTTTTAAAACTTTTTATTATGAAAATTTACATGGGAAAAATGGTAAAAATTGCTGCTGAAACCCCTTTGCTTATCTACTAATTACACATGAAAACCATAAATAAAAATCAGAGAGTGGTAAAACTTGCTATTACGAAGCCGTAGCCTCTTTGTCAATCTACTAACAACATGTAAAATAATTTAAAAAGTGAAATAAAAATGATAGAGTTGTAAATCATGAAGATTTACACGAGTAAAATGGTGGATGTTGCTGCTGAAGCCCTTTTTCTTATCTACTAACAATAGTGTTAAAGTATAAAGCATGGAAGGTTTTGAATTTAGTTTTTATTTGTATTTCATCCTGTATGATGGTTTTGCTAACATATCAAAATGCCAGTATCCTAAAAGAAGGTTGTTTTAGAAACATTTGATCCACTTGTTGTACGAAGGGTTTGTGAAATTGGTGTTGTTAGTACGAAAAGCATAACCATATCGTTAAGTTTGGTTCATTCGTTTCTGTTGTAATTTATTTTACTTTAATATAATATTGTTTCTGCTCTAAAGTTGGACAATTTGTTTACATCTTTAAATAAATAATTAATTAATTAATAATTAATAATAAAATGGGTTTGAAAAAAATAATTCAAAAAATGAATTAAAATTTATACAATTCTAAAAATAATCATCTAAATATTTCGCTTCGTAAATGCCATAATGATTTAAAATGTTTCTAATATTTACAGTAGATTTTCCAAAGGTAATAAACTAATGTTTTCGCTAAGTCAAAGAATTAACATATAGAATCGTCCACTATGAGATGATTATTAAGAAAAGTTGGTGCATGGTGGAAAACTACTACGAAATTAGCTCAAAACCTGTGAAATAATATTAAAATAATTCGAAATCAGCATTTTTGAGATAGCAGTAGTCATGAGCTTAAAACTATGAATAGAAAAGTTTCTTCATTAGAGATTTAGTTATTGAGAAAAATGCAAGATTTCCGTTTTCTCACTTTTGGAATTTTTAGCTCTAAAGTTCTCAGCAACTAAACATTTATTGAAAAAAGTTTATAAAGCTTTAAAATCTGCTGTCTCAAAATGCTGATTATAATATACTGTCTGAAGTTTGGCAATTCCTATAGTTGTTTTCCAACATGCTTCATCAAGAATAAACTTTTCTGGTAAGTCGACATTAAGGAAGTTTCCCATTTGTGGGCCTTTTAATGGCTAAATCCCTCTCTATCTGCTTTACATATTTTGTGCGAAGCTCTCGTTCGGGTTTGTTAAAATCACAACTCCGTTAAATCGAAAATGCGTTCGCTGATGATGATGATAACGTG
The DNA here is from genome assembly GCA_016904865.1 of Pissodes strobi. Classification (NCBI taxonomy): domain Eukaryota; kingdom Metazoa; phylum Arthropoda; class Insecta; order Coleoptera; family Curculionidae; genus Pissodes; species Pissodes strobi. The sequence goes on from MU189981.1 coordinate 10,690, forward strand.
GCGCTAAAGGCTTTAACCGACTCAAGATTGCCACTTACCACTTAATCAGTTTAATCAAATAACAATTTTAGCAAATTTATGGTGATTTTGGGATATTTCTATTTTAATGTTTGTGATATTCCGGCATAGAAACAAATTGGATCGAGGCTTTATTCATTCATCGGAATGAGAAATTATAAAACAAGATTTTTTGTTTGATGTCGAATTATTGTCATGTAAAATCTTAGAGATTTTAATTTAAGTTTTATATCTTCTATATCTTCTTCTTCTTCTTCTTGAGTCCACTGCTCAATGTAGAGGCTATTTATATGTATTAGGTTTACCTTCGTTTTTTCATTACAATTTCATTAATCACATTAATCATTATATTTCCTTCTTCTATGTTTTTATAGATGTTTCTGTATTAAATTTGAGGCATTTCATAAATCTTATCAATATGTAAACCTCCTTTTTCTCCCATATATTAGCAGAGTTTTTTTATCTTGGACTTGATAATTATATCTTTTTGTTAATGACTCCTATACCGAGGAGGGAGACTCTATTATTATTATTATTATTATTATTATTATTATTACTATTATTATTAATATAAAATTCATGCTGACATATGGTACATCAACGATTTTCAATCCTTATCCAAGAAGTTTCGTTAACAGCTGGTGACAATATAGATTTTGCCGCAATTAATAGATGATAAATATATATCGCACAACAAAATCGCCAAACTTCAGGGTATCGAACCTATATAAGACCCAGGCGTGTCGTAAACCCGGTGTTACCCTTAACAAAGTTTTAAGTAGGCGTTAGCATACGTTTGGCGGAATGGGAAATTGGAAGGCGTTTTATGCGATGTAAGGAAAACATGTTAAACGATCTCTTTTTGGACTTTTTATCGAGTTACATCCCGAATAAAATAAGAAGGGTTGCACGTAATGGTGTAAACGTGCTGGCAACTTGTGTTTTTGGTCCGTATGTAATTCTGTTACCGTCTCTTTGTTAGAAAAACAAACTTTCTCTACAACGACCTTTTTACTTTGCGTATTGATTAAGAGAAACTAAAATGGCAAATTTTGAAGCAATATTGAACTAAGTTATACAGTCAACAATAACTCTAAAATAGTGTTTTATAAATATATTTAATTATGTTTATAATAACATCTTTCTTTGAATATTCTGGACGGAAAAGCGATTTGAATAAGGATAACATTGCATAGTTTAAATTACCTGCAAAATACCTTACTTAAAGCCTGGAGGTATGCATTGCCTTTGTAGCCGTTTGAAGTTTATTTTGTCCGATTTGTTATCTCTAGAATGCCATTATCTGTTTAAATGAAACAGAAGATTAAACAAGTAAAGAAGGGAAACGATGTATTAAAATGAAATAATTTCAGCCGGACTGCTCGTCAAATGAAGCGAGGAAACAGCCAGGTCGATTAAGAAATCACGTTTATCTCGAATAGACCGTTTCAAAATGGAATTGAACCTAATCGATTTAAAACAGAATTGTAATTATATCTTTATCGACCCTATAACAGCTATGTCGACAAAGGTTACTAATTATATGAATAATCAACTTTCCAATATTGAATTTAAGTTTTAATAAAGAGCTGTAATAGTAGACATGATTTTTGTAAATTATAGTGCAATTATAGTGAAATTTAATTTGTAACTTGCTTGGTTTAAGACAAATTTAATTGTTTCTGAAGCCCTTTACATATCTATTAACTATAGATATTATAATTAAAAAAATTAAGGTAAAGTGATAAAGTTGTACAATTTTTTCTTATAAAGACATTTTAAAAATGGCAGAAATTGCGGCTGAGTTGTAAAACTTATTCTTATGATTGGTGCTGAAGCCCCTTTGCTTATCTACTAACAATACACAAAATATTTAAATATGTTGATTAAATTTGATAGAGCTGTAAATGATGGTTTATATGGGAAAATGGTAGAAATTGCTGTTGTAGACCCTGTGCTTATTTACTAGCAATAGTGAAATTATTGTAGTTGCAATTTTTTCTAATGAAGGCTTATATGGACAAATCGCCAAAATTGCTGCTAAAGCCTTTTTGTTTATCTACTAACATGCAAAATAATTAAAAGAGTTAAACACAAATGATAGAGTTTTAAAACCTTTTCTTATGAAGATTTACATGGTAAAGGTTGCTGCTCAAGCCATTTTTCTTATCTACTAATAATAGATTTCACAAGGTGAATTAAAATGTATAGAATCATGAAACTGATCATCCAAATTTTTTTCTCCTTAACACAATAATGATTTTAGATGTTTCTATTATTTATATATTAATCACTGCATATGATATTAGAGTATGAACATATCTGTAATAATTACTTTATATTACAATGAGAAACTATCTGTAATCACTGTATGTTAAATCCGGGCGAATTTGTAATCACTTTATATTATAGTGCCAACTTATTTGTAATCAGTGCATATTACAGTAAATAGGGATCTTGAATCATTCTCTATTAAAGTGCGAAAGTGTGTATTTTAGTGAGAAATTAGTCATTACTTCTAACTAAACATGAACGCGAGCGAAAATGTCTGTATACAGTTTTATATAGGTATGTATAAAGCATTATACAGTTTATGAAGCTGTATATAGATCTTCTAAAGCTGTATAATACTGCATTCATATCTGTCTAAAGTTGTATACAGATCTGTTTAAAATTCAATACAGACTTGTCACCTAGCACCTGCGTAAGTTTATTGAGCTAGGACAGAAATGAGAATTTAATCCGACGGAATGACTACTTGCACACATAAGTGTTATCACTACATATGTCCAAATATTTTGACACATTTTCAGACAATATGATTAATTATATAAAAAATCTAATTGTTTAGAAATGTTAAAAATATCAACTTTTCATATATTTATTTATAAATTTAGTTTTAATAAAGAGCCGTCTGGACTCAAGACTCTAAGTAATAGTAGATACGAATTTTGCAAATTATAGTGCATTAGATTTGCATTCAAACTTCAGTTTTTTTCCGAAATTAAATTTGCAAATTGGTTGGTCTAAGACAAATTTAATTGCTGCTGAAGCCATCTACACATCTAGTAACAATACAGAATATGATCAAAGTAGTTAAAGTGATAGCGTTGTACAACTTTCTCTTATGAAGATTAAGGAACAGTAGCAGAAATTGCTTTTAAAGCCTCTTTGCTTATCTACTAACAGTGCATAAAATATATAAAAACGATAAATAAAATTGATATAGAGTTGTAAAAGTTTTTATGAAGATTTACATAGAAAAATCTGCTAATCTACTAACAAAACACCACATGTTTGAAATTGATAATGTTATAAATGAAGATTTATATGGCAAAATGGCAGAAATTATGTTATGTTAAATAAATTTATTATAGTTGTAATTTATGTTAAACTTACATGGGCAAAACGTCGATGATTGCTGTTAAAGTATCTTTGTTATCTACTAGCAACATATAAAGTAACTAAAAACAGTGAAGTAGATGACTACTTGCACACTTATCTTATGTCACTTCAGACATTTTGATCACTTTTTCAGACAATATGGTTAATTAATTACATAATAATCAAATTCTTGATAACTATTAAAAAGGTCAACTTTTATTTTATATAGTTTTAATTAAGTGTTACCTTGAGTAATAGCAGATATAAATTTTGTAAAATACAATGCATTATATATACCTTCAAACTTTTTGAAAATTTGTAAATTCATTGATCTAAGACAAATTGCAATAAACAAGTGTGGTTAAAGTGATAGGGTTGTACAACTTTGTCTTATGGAATTTTAGGAAAAATAGCAGAAATTACTGTTAAACCCCCTTTGGTTATTTACCTACAATACATAAAATGTATAAATATGATAAATAAGGTTGATGGAGCTTTAAAAGTTTTGTTATGAAGATTTACATAGAAAAATAAAGAAGCTTCTTTGCTAATCTACTAACAATACACCACATGTTTAAAAATGTTCAGTGAAATTGATAACGCTATAAATAAAGATTTATATGACAAAATGGCAGAAATTATGTTATGTTGATTAAAATTATTAGTTGTAATTTATGTTAAACTTACATGGGCAAAACGTCGATGATTGCTACCAAAGTCTCTTTGTTATCTACTAGCAACATATAAAATAATTAAAAATAGTGAAATAGATGACTACTTGCACACTTAACTGATGTCACTGCAGACATTTTGATCAATTTTTCAGACAATATGGTTATTTAATTATATAATATTCAAATTCTTGATAACTATTTAAAAGGTCAACTTTTAATTTAAAGTTTTAATTAAGAGTTACCTTGAGTAATAGCAGATATAAATTTTGTAAAATACAATGCATTATATATACCTTCAAACTTTTTGAAAAGTTGTAAATTCATTGATCTAAGACAAATAGCAATAAACAAGTGTGGTTAAAGTGATAGGGTTGTACAACTTTGTCTTATGGAATTTTAGGAAAAATAGCAGAAATTGCTGTTAAACCCCGTTTGGTTATTTACCTACAATACATAAAATGTATAAATATGATAAATAAGATTGATGGAGTTTTAAAAGTTTTGTTATGAAGATTTACATAGAAAAATAAAGAAGCTTCTTTGCTAATCTACTAACAATACACCACATGTTTAAAAATGTTAAGTGAGATTGATAAAGTTATAAATAAAGATTTATGACAAAATGGCAGAAATTATGTTATGTTGATTAAAATTATTAGTTGTAATTTATGTTAAACTTACATGGGCAAAACGTCGATGATTGCTACTAAAGTCTCGTTGTTATCTACTAGCAACATATAAGATAATTAAAAACAAAGAAATGGATGACTACTTGCACACTTAACTGATGTCACTTCAGACATTTTGATCAATTTTTCAGACAATATGTTTAATTAATTATATAATAACCAAATTCTTGATAATTATTTAAAAGGTCAACTTTAATTTAAAGTTTTAATTAAGAGTTACCTTCAGTAATAGCAGATATAAATTTTGTAAAATATAATGCATTATATATACCTTCAAACTTTTTGAAAAGTTATAAATTCATTGATCTAAGACAAATTGCAATAAACAAGTGTGGTTAAAGTGATAGGGTTGTACAACTTTGTCTTATGGAAGTTTAGGAAAAATAGCAGAAATTGCTGTTAAACCCCATTTGGTTATTTACTTACAATACGTAAAATGTATAAATATGATAAATAAGATTGATGGAGTTTTAAAAGTTTTGTTATGAAGATTTACATAGAAAAATAAAGAAGCTTCTTTGCTAATCTACTAACAATACACCACATGTTTAAAAATGTTAAGTGAAATTGATAATGTTATAAATGAAGATTTATATGGCAAAATGGCAGAAATTATGTTATGTTAACTAAAATTATTAGAGTTGTAATTTATGTTAAACTTACATGGGCAAAACGTCGATGATTGCTATTAAAGTATCTTTGTTATCTACTAGCAACATACAAAATAATTAAAAACAGTGAAATAGATGACTACTTGCACACTTAAATGATGTCACTTCAGACATTTTGATCAATTTTTCAGACAATATGGTTAATTAATTATAAAATAACTAAAATCTTGATAACTATTTAAAAGGTCAACTTTTAATTTAAAGTTTTAATTAAGAGTTACCTTGAGTAATAGCAGATATAAATTTTGTAAAATATAACGCTTATATATACCTTCACACTTTTTGAAAAGTTGTAAATTCATTGATCTAAGACAAATTGCAATAAACAAGTGTGGTTAAAGTGATAGGGTTGCACAACTTTGTCTTATGGAAGTTTAGGAAAAATAGCAGAAATTGCTGTTAAACCCTCTTTGGTTATTTACCTACAATACATAAATTGAATAAATATGATAAATAAGATTGATGGAGTTTTAAAAGTTTTGTTATGAAGATTTACATAGAAAAATAAAGAAGCTTCTTTGCAAATCTACTATCAGTACACCACATGTTTAAAAATATTAAGTGAAATTGATAATATTATAAATGAAGATTTATATGGCAAAATGGCAGAAATTATGTTATGTTAAATAAAATTATTAGAGTTGTAATTTATTTTAAACTTACATGGGCAAAACGTCGATGATTGCAATTAAAGCATCTTTGTTATCTACTAGCAACATATAAGATAATTAAAAACAGTGAAATAGATGACTACTTGCACACTTAACTGATGTCACTTCAGACATTTTGATCAATTTTTCAGACAATATGGTTAATTAATTATATAATAATCAAATTCTTAATAACTATTTAAAAGGTCAACTTTTAATTTAAAGTTTTAATTAAGAGTTACCTTGAGTAATAGCAGATATAAATTTTGTTAAATACAATGCATTATATATACCTTCAAACTTTTTGAAAAGTTGTAAATTCATTGATAAAAGACAAATAGCAATAAACAAGTGTGGTTAAAGTGATAGGGTTGTACAAATTTGTCTTTTGAAATTTTAGGAAAAAATTTGCTTATTTACCTACAATACATAAAATGTATAAATATGATAAATAAGATTGATGGAGTTTTAAAAGTTTTGTTATGAAGATTTACATAGAAAAATAAAGAAGCTTCTTTGCTAATCTACTAACAATACACTACATGTTTAAAAATGTTAAGTGAAATTGATAAAGTTATAAATGAAGATTTATATGGCAAAATGGCAGAAATTATGTTATGTTAAATAAAATTATTAGAGTTGTAATTTATGTTAAACTTACATAGGCAAAACGTGGATGACTGCTACTAAAGTATCTTTGATATCTACTAGCAACATATAAGATAATTAAAAACAGTGAAATAGATGACTACTTGCACACTTAACTGATGCTACTTCAGGTATTTTGATCAATTTTTGAGACAATATGGTTAATATAATTATATAACAACCAAATTCTTGATAACTATTAAAAAGGTCAACTTTTATTTTATTTAGTTTTAATTAAGAGTTACCTTGAGTGATAGCAGATATCAATTTTGTAAAATATAGTGCATTAAATATACCTTCAAACTTCAGATCTTTCTGAAATTTAATTTGTAAATTCATTGATCCAAGACAAATTTAATTGTTGCTGAAGCCCTCTGCATATCTAGTAACAATATATAATATGATTAAACAAGTGTGGTTAAAGTGATAGGGTTGTATAACTTTCACTCATGAAATTTTTGGAAAAATAGAAGAAATTGCTGTTAAACCCCCTTTGCTTATCTACTTACAATACATAAAATATATAAATACGATAAATAAAATTGATAGAGTTGTAAAAGTTTTTTATGAAGATTTACATGGAAAAAAAGAAACATTGGGCATTTGCTTATCTACTAACAATAAACAAAATGTATAAAAATGTTAAATAAAATTGATGGGGTTGTAAATGAAGATTTATATGGGAAAATGGCAAAAATTACTGTTGAAGCCCTTGTGCTTATTCATTAGTAATAAGTACATAAAATAATTAAAAATGTTAAATTAAATTATTAGCGTTGTATTTACTTTGTTATGAAGACCTCCATGGGGAAAACGTCAAAAGTTGGTGCTGAAGTCCCTTCGCATATCTACTAACAACATATAAAATAATTAAAAAAGTTAAATAAACATTATAGAGTTAGTTGTAATACTTTTTTATGAAGTTTTACATGGAGTAACGAAAGAGATTGCCGCTGAAACCTCTTTACTTATCTATTAACAATATATAAAATGTTTAAAACTGTTAAGTAAAATTGATAGAATTGTAAATAAAGATTTATATGGGAAAATGGCAGGAATGGCTTGAAAGACCTTGTGCTTATTTACTAGCAATACATAAAATAACTAAAAATGTCAAATAAAATTATTAGTTTTAATTTCTTTCTTATGTAGGCTTACATGGGCAAAAGTTGGTGTTGTAGTTTCTTTGCATAACTACTAACAACATATAAAATTATTAAAAAAGTTAAATAAAATTGATATAGTTGTAGTACATTTTGTTATGAAGATTTACATGGATAAAGACTATCGCTGAAGCCCCTGTGCTTATCTACTAACAAAATGTTTAAAAATATGAAGTAAAGGACCCCGCACCCGACAAAGAGAGAATTTCGGAACCATACGATTTTTTTTAAATTTTAATATGTTGTAGGTATGGATAAGTACTTCACAAAAATGTATATTAGAATATGGTGCCCCCCCATTTTAGCTACAGTGGCATATCAAAGTTACGGTAATCAAAATACATATTTTTATTTTTTTTTGCATTTTAAGCTAAAAATGAGTATATTTAATGAATTATAACAGCTGTGGCTATACAAAATAATTTTTAGGATGTAAGTCTAGTGGCGTACCTAAAAATATTAAAAAATATGTTTATGCAGGTAGTAATGGAAAATGAATTATGTTATCAGGCTTAATAGTATATTATTTTATATGGAGGAAAAGTAATACTTTTCATGGCGCGCTCGTGTTTAACAGCCGAACGGAGTGAGGCTGGTAATAGAGAGCAAGCCATGAAAAGTAACTTTTCCTCCAAATAAAATATGCTGTTTTTTCTTCAAATGTCGACAAATTAATGCAAAAACGTCGCTTTTTAATAGTAATAATAATTATTATTAAAGATAAGCTGGTTCGCAAGGCGGCTTAGACCGGTGCGGTGTCGGTGAATAGGCTCAGTTTGTTGCTATAATAATGTCATATAAAGCTGTCAGTGGACACTGTCAACAATAATTATTTTTTTTAAATTGCGTTTTCGATTGCGTTTTAATCCGTATTGATAAGCAGTTATTGAGTAAGTTCGATTAAATACTAACCAATTTGTTCCTAAATTAGTGATTTTTAGAAATACAGTCACAAATTGAGTGATAAATACAAATTTTAGTTTAATAACTCTTGAGTTGTTGACGCTTATTTTGATGTTTGTTTGTATTGTATCTATGTTGATATGACAACACTTTTACCTCCGCCGGCGGAAAAGTGAAAAGTAAAGCTCCGGCGGAGGAAAAGCGAAACTTCACTGCCGCCTACACAGTCGAGTAATGATGGATTTACTGACGTTTGAAGAAAAAATAGGTTTATATTTACGCCATTAGACTTACATCATAAAAATTATTTTGTATACCCACAGCTGTAACAATCCATTAAATATAGACTCATTTTTAGCTTAAAATGCAAAAAAAAATAAAAAGATGTATTTTGATTATTGTAACTTTGATATGCCACTGTACGCAAATGGGGGACCCTATTCTAACATACATTTTTGTGAAGTACTTATCCATACCTATAACATATTAACATTTAAAGAAAATCGTATGGTTCCGAAATTCTCTCTTTGTCGGGTGCGGGGCCCTTTGATAGAGATGTAAATGAAGATTTATAAGGAAAAAATGGCAGACATTGCTGTTGAAGCCCATGTGCTTATGTAGCAATACTTAAAATAATTAAAAATACTAAATAAAATTATTAGTGTTACTTATTTTCTTCTGAAGTTTTACATGGGCAAAACGGTGAAAGTTGGCACAGAAGTTCCTTTGCTTATCTACTAACAACATATGAAGCACCTTAAATTTTATCATGAAAATATACCGACTAACTTAGCAAGGAATGCACCTCTTTATCGTGTCTGTGCATGGTCTAATATTTTGCAGGACAACAAAGATATTGATCTGTTTAATGGCACCTTAACTTTCTTCAAAAAGAAAATTACTCCAATGATTTTGGCCTTGTAACTGTTGTATTATTGATTTGATTAGTGGTGGGTTACCTTGGGTTTATTATTTTCTCTTTATTTTTGTGTATTGTAAATTCAGTAATTTTATAGTCTATTTTTAATTTATCTTTTTTAGATGTTTATTTGTGCTGCATTATTTATTCTCTCGTATTTTGTGTGTTTGTTTTGCTTAGTTTATCTGTTCTATATGATTACTCATAATGCTTTGATTGTCTTTTTATTGGGATTTCCTGTTAGATAATAAATGAAGAAATTTAAATTAATATAATTAATTATAGAGCTGTTATAATTTTCTTATGAAAATTTACATGAAGAGAGAGATTACCGCTGCAATGTTTAAAAATGTTAAGTAAAATGCATAGAGCTCTAAATAAAGATTTCTATGAGAAAATGGTAGAAATTGCTATTGAAGCCCTTGTGCTTATTTACTAGCAATACATAAAATAATTAAAAATGGTAATAAAATTATTAGTTTTAATTTTTTCTTACATGGACAAAACGGCGAAAATTGCTGCTGAAGTCTCTTTGCATATCTACTAACAACATATGAAATAATTAAATGAGTGAAATAAAAATTATATGAGTTGTACTTTGCTTATGACGATTCACTTGGATAAAGACTATCGCTGAAGCCTCTTTGCTTATCTACTAATAATAAACAAAATGCTGAAAAATATTTAGTAAAATTGATACAGTTGTAAATGAATATTTATATGGGAAAATGGCAATTAGCAATACATAATATGATTAAAACTAATAAATTAAATTATTAGGATTGAAATTTTTTGTTATAAAACCTCACATGTGCAAAACGGGGAAAGTTGGTGCTGAAGTCTCTTTGCTTATCTACTAACAATATATAAAATAATTTAAAAAGTGAAACAAAAAGGAATGTAATATAAATGTTAGCCATTCATTACATTACTTATACATTTTTGATAAGGAACACACTTCTCTTCTCTCCCAGTGGAGAGTAAGATGATTCAAATAAAAAATTAAATTCTCATTTAAATTCCGCAACATCATTATTATTACAAAGCAAACGAAAACGAATTCAATAACAATTATCGACCTCTTGAATATACTTTAGATATTCCAACGCCGCTATCAGGTTTTAGTTTGATAAAAAAATAAATTTTAACTTCTATAAGTGATCGGGAACATTTCAAGGGAAATAAACCATTTATTTTTCTTTGGCTCGACTATTTCATAATTTCGTAACCTGCTTGAGTTAATAGATCATTTTGCCCGTCACAAACAACAGGCTCAAGAATATATTGGTGTAACTTGTTAAATACATTTTGTTGCCTATTAAAAATGGATTATTATTATTGGCTATAAGCACAAATAATAATAAGCTTATGTTAATAGCGTCCTCAAATATTTCTTATGCCGTTTACAATTCCTACATATAATTAATCATCTGAACACCCTATTCACATTGTAAACAACTTCGTGTCATATCCCACACTTTATGAAACTGACGAGCGAACGTTTTTGGAAATTTGTCTTAATAAAACACAAAGGAATCTCCAGGTTTTATTGCTTAGCTCAGACAAGGCCATAATGGATCCTTTTGGGGAAATTTAACACTTGTTCAAAGAAGACGAGTCTCAGCCTTTATATAATGGTTTATGAGAGGCATTCGCCAGAGGGGACTTTTAGAATTGCATCAAAATGAAAACTTCTTTACTTTACTTTTATTGGAAAAATCTTAGCCTGCATCTGTTGACAAAGTAATACAATATTAAGCTCAAGAAAAATGACATTTAATTTATAAATCCCGCTGTAAATTAGGTATTTATTCCATTTTTAAATGGCACATCAAACGATCTTTGTTCTACAATTGGCATTATTAAATTTTACAATGCATTTATGTAATTATTCAAAATTGTTATAATTACATTGGACGAGAATATTTACAACATGTTATTAGTGTGTATTTGGCAAAAATATATCGAAATACAAGCAGATATATTAATTGTAAATTTAATGCTAAAATTATGCTTTTACTGTAACACGTTGAAATCGTTTGGGTCATAAACCTAAAATTATTTTAGGAAATTCTGAATATCTAATGGAAATTGAGTCTATTTACGAGAACACCTTCTTCTCGCCTCCCTATATTCCTTACGAGCACATATTTCATAACTTGTTATATATTTTAAATAAGTGTACTGAAAAATAAATACAATTTTAAAAATGAAAATTTCAAAAATTGGACAAATTAATTTGGAATATTTTCAATAAAAAAAATTACCTAAATCAGCTTCTGCTAATTCATCAGATTTTCTGTCTATGGTTTGTAACATTTCTTCCTAGATAGATGATAGATTTGAGCTGCTACACACAACATGAAAAGATGTATTAAACGACGTTACATCATACTGGTCATTAGTTGGATTGAAATATAACCTAACAATTCCATATTTAATTTTAATGCTGTTCGAACACAACTTTATTTAAAATTGTATTAAAAATGTTTTAGTATTTACTGCAAATTTATTTGTCGAAATCATGTACGATATTATGCGTTTTTGAAACGCAGATTTAATAATTTCAATTCAATCTTTACTGCTGATTACCATATTATCTTTGTGAATGTTTGTACGGAGGTGACTTGCCTACATACTTCCCCTGACCGATTTTCGTCAATCCTTGCACCAAACGACATATGCTCCAAAATTGAAATTATTACATAGAGACATGTTGCAAATGTTACAATTCATTTATTTAACAATTGGACGAAAATATTTACATGTTATTAGTGTGTATTTGACAAAAATGCATCGCAATACGTGCAGAAATATTAATTGTAAATTTAATGCTAAAATTATGCTTTTGCTGTAAACCGTTGAAATTAATCCATTAAAATTTGTTTGGGTTATAGACTTAAATTACTTTAGGAAATTCTAAATATTTAATGTAAATTGATGTCCATTAGTAGTGTATGAGAACACCTCTTCTCCTCCCTATATTCCTTTATGGATACATATTTCATAACTTGGTATATATTTTAAATAAGTGTACTGAAAAACAAATACAATCTTAAAAATAAAAATTTAAAAAATTGGTCAAATTAATTTAGAATATTTTCAACAAAATAAAAATATTTGAATCACGTTGTTCTAGTTTATCAAATTTTTGGCTATGGTTTGCAACATTTCTTTTAAGATAGATGATAGATTTGAGCTACTACACACAACATAAAGTTATGTATTTAACGACTTTACATCATACTCTTCATTAGTCGGATTGAAATATAACCCAAACAATTTTATGTTTAATTTTAGTGCTGGTACCTGTTTAAGGTTGGGTTCTATTACAGACACAACTTTATTCAAACTCGTATTAAAACATGTTTTAATATTTACTGCAAATTTGTTTGTCGAAATCATGTACGATATTATGCGTTTTTGAAACGCAGATTTAATTATTTCAATTCAATCTTTACTGCTGATTACCAAATTATCTTTGTGAATGTTTGAACGGAGGTGACTTGCCTACATACTTCACCTGACCGATTTTCGGCAATCCTTACACCAAACGACATATGTTCCAAAATTGAAATTATTACATCCAGACATGTTGCAAATGTTACAATTTATTTATTTAACTATTGGACATTGATATAATTACATTGGACGAAAATATTGACATGTTATTAATGTGTATTTGAGAAAAATGTATCGCAATACGAGCAGAAATATTAATTGTAAATTTAATGCTAAAATTATTCTTTTACTGTAACACGTTGAAATTAATCCATTAAAATTTGTTTGGGTTATATACTTAAATTACTTTAGGAAATTCTAAATATTTAATGTAAATTGATGTCCATTAGTAGTGTATGAGAACACCTCTTCTCCTCCCTATATTCCTTTACGGACACATATTTCATAACTTGTTATATATTTTAAATAACACATACAATCTTAAAAATGAAAATTTCAAAAATTGGCCAAATTAATTTAGAATATTTTCAACAAAAAAATTTTATTTGAATCACGTTCTTCTAGTTTATCAAATTTTCTGCCTATGGTTTGCAACATTTCTTCTAAGATAGATGATAGATTTGAGCTACTACGCACAACATAAAAAGATGTATTAAACGACTTTACATCATACTCGTCATTAGTTGGATTGAAATATAACCCAAACAATTCCATATTTAATTTTAATGCTGTTCGCACATAACTTTTTTTTAAATTGTATTAAAAATGTGTCAATATTTACTGCAAATTTGTTTGTCGAAATCATGTACGATATTATGCGTTTTTGAAACGCAGATTTAATAATTTCAATTCAATCTTTACTGCTGATTACCATATTATCTTTGTGAATGTTTGTACGGAGGTGACTTGCCCACATACTTCACCTGACCGATTTTCGACAATCCTTACACCAAACGATATATTTTCCAAGATTGAAATTATAACATCGAAAGACATGCTACAAATGTTACAATGCATTTAATTAACTATTCAAAATTGTTATAATTGTATTGGACGAAAATATTTACACGTTATTAGTGTGTATTTGGCAAAAATATATCGAAATACGAGTCGATATATTAATTGTAAATTTAATGCTAATATTATGCTTTTACTGCAACACGTTGAAATTAATCCATTAAGATTCAATTGGGTTATTAACTTAAAATTATTTTAGGAAATTCTGAATATTTGATGGTAATTGATGTCCATCAGTACCGTATTTATGAGAACACCTCCTTCCTATATTCCTTTACGGACATATATTTCATAATTGGTTATACATTATACATATGTCTAGATACACTGGAACATTATGTACATACCAAAATTACATGCTTTTTAAACTTAAAAGTGATTTTAAAATAATACTTATTTATTAATCACACTCTGCAAGATTATCGTCCAGGTCTAAATTTGACAGTACATAATTTAAAAGGTTTTGATGCACATTTGTTTTCAGAATTGCCATTCTGTGTGTATGGAAAACACATACAACACACCTTCCTAGTCGAAATGTTGATCAAACAAGTCCTCAAGAACACCATTAAAGAGTGTCTAACGAAAAGAAAGTTAGACATTTCAATTAGTCTTGAAAATATGGAATATTTAATATTACTCACAAAGTCAAACTAAAAGTTTATCCCAATATCCAATAAGACGCAAAAGATAAATAGAAGATGTGTTCATCAAATGTCTACTAAATCTGTATTAAAGTTATGAAATTTTGTTTTATAACTTAAAAGTAATGAAAAAAGCTATACTGTCACGTCCTGTTACATCGTTGGCGTGTAGGTTATATAGCTCAGTTAGGATCAATCTACGTCCCTTCGGTAAAGCAACAACAATGTCCTTATGAATATATCGGTTGAGGTATACTTGGAGTTGTTTTGAAAGCCGTGGTCACTGTTTATAAAAAGTTTAAGAGTGATATGAATAATATTGGGTTAAAAGAATATGTTTCAGTGAAGAAACGTGGTGAAATAGTAAATACAAAAAAAAAAAGTTAAAAAATATGTAACAAACTAGATAATACCAAGATAAAAAAAAATTAGAAGATTGTGCATCAAACTAAGTAAACACGAGATATATTTTTTAGAAATGTGTTAATAATACATTAAAAGAAAATGTTTAAGTGAAGAAACATTACGAAACAGCATAAACTGAAAAACATTTCAAAGAATGTCTAACAAATTAAATAAAAACAAGATAAAAATTGTAGAAGTATATTAATAATATTAAATTATGACATCTTTTTAACTGAAAAAATATTGCAAAACTTAAAAACAATTATAATTTAAAAGAGTGTGCAACAAACTAAATAAAAACGAGATAAAACATTTAGAAACATATTGATAATACTGAGATATAGGTAAAGACATTTTTAATTGAAGAAATTTTGAAAATTTAAAAACAATTAAAAATTATATAATTGCATAACAAATTAAATAAAAACGAAATGAAAATTTTTGGAAATGTATTAATTCTTAAGTGAAGAAATATTATGTAACAGTAAAAAATGAAAAACAGTTCAAAGGATGTGTAATAAATTAAATAAAAACGAGATACAAAATTGTAGAAGTATATTAATAATAATATTAAGATGTAAATACTTTTTTAACTGAGAAAAAATAAAAATTAAAAGAGTGTGCAAGAAACTTACAAAAATCGAGATAAAAAAAACTTTTAGAAAAATGTAAAAATATATAATATTGAGATATAAAGACATTAATAATATTAAGGTATTAACACATTTTTAACTGAATAATTATTGCAAACTTAAAAGAAAATTGAAAGATTGTGCCATAAACTTAATAAAAATAAGATAAGAACTTTCAGAAACATATTAATAATATTGATACAAAAACATTATTAAGTAAAGAAATGTTGAAAACTTAAAAACTTAAAATCAAAGATTCTGCAACAAATTATGTAAGAACGAGATCAAATTTTTTGGAAACGTATTGAAATCACATTGAAAGAAAATGTTTAAGTGGAGAAACATTATGAAACAATAAATACTATAAAAGAATCCAAGGAATGTGTAACTAACTAAATAGAAACAACATAACAGAACTGTAGAAACATACTAATAATATTAAGATGTAAAATAATTTTTAACTGAAGAAATATTGCAAAACTTAAAAACAATTTAAAATTAAAAGATTGTGCAACAATCCAAATGAAACGAGACAAAATTTTAATTTAAATATTGTTTAAGTAACTAAATAAAAACAAGATAAACAAATTTAGAAATGTATTGATAATATTACGTTAAAAGAAATTGTTGAAATTAAGAAAAATAGTGAAACAGTAAATACTAAAAAACAGTTGAAAGAATTTTTGTAACACACTGTAGTCATATTATTATTAAACACGTATTTAATAATATTGATAAACATTTTTTGAAGAAATATTTCAAAAATTCAATATTAACTGAACATTAAAAGATTGTGCAACAAACTAAATAAAAACAATATAAAACGTTTTAAGAATGTATTAATAATAGAAAGTTGAAGGAAAATGTTAAAATGAAGAAACATTGCGATTGAAACTTTAAAGACTAAAAAACAGTTCAAAAATTAACTAAAACAATAAACAAAAATGAGATAAAAACTTGTATTAAGAGAGGTATAAGTAGGAAAATGTTAAAATGAAGAAACATTGCGATTGAAACTTTAAAGACTAAAAAACAGTTCAAAAATTAACTAAAACAATAAACAAAAATGAGATAAAAACTTGTATTAAGAGAGGTATAAGTAATTATTCATTTAGTGGAAAAACATAGCGAAACAGTTAAGACTAAAAAATATTTCAAGGAGTGAACATCAAATTAAATACAACTGAGAATAAAAATACTTTAATATAATAATTAAGATATGACATTTTTAAGTGAAGAATTATTGTGAAACAATAAAGTATTAAAAACAGTTCACAAATATGCAAACAAACTTATGAAATGACATTGATAATATTAATATATGATTCTAAAATAATTTTTAACTGAAGAAATATTGGAAAATATAAAACAATTACAAATTTAAATATTGTTTAAGTAACTAAATAAAAACAAGATAAAGAATTTTAGAAATGTATTGATAATATTACGTTAAAAGAAATTGTTGAAATTTAGAAAAAGAGTGAAACAGTAAATATTAAAAAACAGTACAAAAAATAAGTATCAAAATAAATAAAAACGAGATAGAAACTTGTAGAAATAATATTAAGATAGGTATAGATATTTTTTTAGCGAAGAAACAAAAACTGAAAAAATACCTACATAACTTAAAATTTGATAAAGTCGGGATTGTGAAATTGATAAATGAAAAGTATCGAAACGGAAAGGTAAAATATCATTCCTTACTATTTCAAAAACCATCCATAAGTAATTTTGGGACGATCGGACAATGGAGTACTTATATATTAATATAAATCGGTAATTAAATGTACAATGATTTACGCGTGGATTAATCATAATCAGTTGCTTTAGGTTCGAGGAGCTTTTATTTGGGAAGAAACTAATTTAAGGTACATACAAAGTATTGACTATTTTATCGATATATTAAGACTATAATTCCAGGATTATTACATTACAATCACGACGATAAAGTTGCGATTGTGAATTTAAGTAAATTTTATTTATGGCTAGCTTTTGCAATTTAATTTAGACAAGTATACAACAGTCTTATTTATTGCTTATAATATTTCTTTGATTATTATTTGTTTAATATGACCAACGACAAAAGAATTTATTTCGATATAATTTGTATCTGTCCTTTACTGATAATATAAATAAAATATATACATTCGATAACATATATGCTAAGTGAGATAATTGTAAAAATCAATTAGTTCTTTATTTTGTTATTAACAAGTAAAATTGATGAGTTTTACGATGCAGATATTATTATAAATATATTTTTACGTTAACTTCATATAGTTTGTTTTCACAACATCCATTAATATGACACATAAAAGAATAAAAATATCTATCATGTTTGTTATTCTTCATACAACTAACAAGCGAAAGACTCTAGAAATCTATCTTAATAAAACACAAAGGAAACTCGGAGTTTTATTGTCTAGTTCCGACAGGACTATAATGAAACCTATTGAGAAGATTTGACAATTGCTTATGATGACGAGCTTTACTTTTATATATAGATGACGAGCATCGGTCGTCTGCACAGTAAAATGAAATAGTGGTCTATTAAGCTTTTATAATTATTTCGAAATTCTCAACCGACATCGGTGGCCAGAATAGTGCATTTACTTGAAAAAGTATTGAAAATAAATAAAATACTTTTATTAAAATTAGAATGTTTTGATTCTTTGCATTTTAACTGTTGTTCGAAAATTCTTAGCCTGCATTTGTGAGCAGAAGAGTGCATTTACTTTTAAAATATTAATCTGAGAAGCTCATAAAAGTATGCTATCATGATTTAAAAATAATATTTATTTAATAGAAACTTTGTTTACAAGATTTCTATCTTGACCTTAATTTGTTGTGCATAATTTAAAGGGGTGAACTGTTATTATTAGGCAACATTAGTAGTGCATTTACAAATATTTCATAACTTGATATAAATTGAAAATTCATTGTATCCGCTCACACTAAATGCACTATTTACTTAAAAATTAACATCGGGAAGCCTAGAAAACATATATTTTGGGAAGAACTCATTTAGCATAACAACATGCCAGCAATTTATTATTGTATTTCTCCTAGTTTCTTCTTAGTTTCATCGATATTTATTTACTTTTCCGTAGCCTCGTTATCCTGACTAGTTTCTCTTGTGTCCTGCTCCACGATTTCCTTCAGTTTATTCTATACAAATCCATTGTATAATGCCATTTTAATATCCTACTGATTCACGATGTTTTTTAATTTTATTATCATATAAATCACTTGTATTTAATTTTTTACCTTTTTACGGACCTGAAACCCATCCAACTATCCGAACGCAAGACTTAGTTCACTTGATCTTATTCCCACTATACGACATTTTATGATATTTTATAATCTTCATAAAATTAACGAGAGATCGTTATTAAAACATAAAATTAATTCGAAGTTCTCTTGCCTAGTTTTAACATTACTAAAATTAATGTTATGGGGAACATTTACCAATTTCTTATACAGGGTTAGCTTCAGCTTTTATGTGAATATAGTAAGGTTCGCTTACAGAGGTTGAAATGGCATATTGTGCAACAAGTGTTGAAAATAACACATTTCACACGATTGTAAAGAGTGATTCATACGCGCGTCGACTGCTTGAATTTTTATATTTTACGAAGTTGCGGATTTGTTGGGGTTTATACTAGCATTTAAAGTATTGTCTGTCTCGTATTATCAGAAGAAAAAGTTGAATGTAATAATGAATGCGCCTAGATATACTTTTCATACGACGTGCGAAAAGAATAATACTTGTTTTCACCCGTCGTATGATAAGTAGTAAATATGCACAAGTGAGATATCACATGTTTTACAATATATTTTACCTTTTACCTATTAAAAAACTCTTAGCCTGCATCTGTGAACATAATAGTCTATTAAACCTGAGAAGCATTAATTTAAGGAAGCTAGATTTAACAATGTAATCTACTACAGTTTATTTACTAGGAGCGCAACTTGCAAACTTTATATTGAGGCATAACTTTTGGCGTGCATGCTCTCTAATTCTTTGCTCATTTACGGTTTAAAATACTCACTAAGAGCAATTAAAAAAATAATTAAATGGATTAAATAAATACTGAAACATTGTTTTAAAAATGATATTGTCACGTACTGCAATAACGTGCAGTTTAGGATCAAACTACGTTAGGCAAAAATAACACTTAATAAAACAATAACAATGTCTATTGTACAATTATGTTAGAATATATTCAGTTCCAAATACATAATTTTCCCTAAAATTATTACTGAAAAATAAATACAATTTGTGGTGATATATCACTTTAGCGTCACACGAATTAAAATGTCAGAGAAATACTAATCGTTAGTGCACACAATTATTTGATAATATATGAAATAAAAATTGCGGATCATGCATTTGTTTTTGAAATATTTGTGTTCAATGTTGGTGTTATTATTCGTCGCGACGCGGCAAATTTTGTTGTTCGCGCAGGAATTTACCTTTGCTAATAACGTCTACCAACACGCGTCGCGCGCTTGTTTGCGATTGCCTGGTTAATTTAGGGTTAATCTGGATTAGTTTTGGTTTGTTTGGGTTAGCTTTGGTTAGTTTGGGTTAGTCTAGGTTGGTTTTGGATACTTTGGGTTAGTGTTGATTAGTTTGGGTTGGTTTTGCTTAGTTTGAGATAGTGAAGAAACAAGCGCGCGTCTCCGAATGCGGAGTGGCTTGAGCAAGCCGCCAGGCGCGTCACCAGGTTGCGGATAGGTGAACGGCCAGGGGTCGCAAGGCTCCTGGTTAGTAGTGGCCATAATGTGAAGGCCGCGGCTTAAAAACCGCGCGTCCGGATCTAAAGTCACTGCCGCGGACAGGCTCCCCCACGGGCTCACATCTTGTGAGACGGACTTGGCAAGTCCGGGGTCGGACCCCGTAGCTGTCTCTGTGCTGTTTCAACTTGTCTGGGCACAGAGTCCACCTCTTCTTTCACCACTCTCTTTCCTATCTAGACCTCTCTTGGTCGACTCTTGCTGCTTCCGGCCCCGACGCTATTAGGCAACGAGGGCTAGGGGTCTCTATTCTCTTCAACTTCCCTCAGGGGCCTGCACTGCAGGCACGGGTGTGGCAATCCCGAGGTACCCTAGCTGGGACAGCACCCAAATCCCAGGGTGAATCCAACCCCTCCCTACTCCCCCCACACTCCCACCCCGACGCTATTAGGGTATCCGAGGGCTAGGGGCTTTCCCAAATTTTCCCCCAACATCCCCAAGGGAAGGACACCCAAAACCGCAAACAAAGATGGAAGATTCAACATTAAAATACATACCCCAGGCGGGTTCCGGCAACGCCGGGGAATCCCGCCCCTCTTTAGAGGGCTGCCCCACGGATTCTGGGGGGGGCAATCAACCATCGGAGTTACCTGCACCTACAGCGGCAAACCAGGCTGAGGTGGAGAGAATTACTACTGGCACAGAGACCAACAGTACAAGCGACCAGTCCGCTTTTGCAAGGAGGGACTCGATAGCGCGGACCCCTCCCGGGGGGAGCTCTCTGTCCGATGTGATCACCCTTAGAGACGACGATGAGGATAGAGGAAAAAGGAAGAGGAAGCTGGACGAGCTATCACCAAGAAGCGACAAAGGAGGACCTCGAAAGAGGAAGATTGACCCGTCATACCAGGCCCTTAGGGATGCCCTGGATATCGTGGTAAAGCAAGTAACTGAACTGGAAGGGAGGATCGAACAGAACACCAAGAGAGAAATCAAAGAACTGTCGAAGAGGCTCAGGAGACAGGTCAATATATTAAGAGGGCCAAAAATCACCGGCTGGCTAGAACAGCACAAGCACGAGATAGAGACAATACCCGATATAGGGCTGCACTCCCTAAAAGTAAATAGAAAAGAGGCCACGACCCAGACGCCCCCAAGTGTGGAGACGATGACAACACACGATCCAGAAGCAGTGACATCACAGACGTGCCCAACCTGTGGCTCGAGACGACCCTCGGTAAGAGAGTCACACACGCAAACAGGCCCATGGAATAACCTCAAGGACAACACATGCAAAACACTGGAAGGCATAGACACATACGTAAAATGGCTGGACACAGAGCAGAAAATATGGGTAGAAGAGCTCTACCACAAAACCGAAATTCAGGTGGGAAACCCTCTGACGTCTAAGGCCACCACGGTAAAGGTTGTTTTGGTGGAACCC
The DNA here is from genome assembly GCA_016904865.1 of Pissodes strobi. Lineage (NCBI taxonomy): Eukaryota > Metazoa > Arthropoda > Insecta > Coleoptera > Curculionidae > Pissodes > Pissodes strobi. The sequence continues at coordinate 32,753 of MU189981.1, forward strand.
ACTGATGCCAAAATGGACAAGGGCATCCAACTGCTCTACAGAAACAGATTCCCTGAACTAATCGAGACAGTGGAAGATTTCGCGGTACTGGAGCAGATGTCAAAGTGGAAACGGAAAGATGACACACTGGCAATACAGAAGGTCATAAAAATCATGCAAGGAGGTAGCGAGGAGGAAGTATGGGACAGTCTAATTAGGCTGAGAGACGAAACAAAGGAGGATGAGTGGGTGGCTCTACACCACCTAGAAAGATGCAGTGTAGAAAGGTTCAGGAAAATGGTAGAGGCAATTTTCCACGGGGGACACACCCAGGTTATAATTTACACCACCAGAAAACAGCAAAAAACACTCGCAAACTCGGGCAGGGAACGCGAGAGACTTCCTGCGCTAACAGTAAAACAGGACGGAAAAAACTTTGAAGACACCGTCAGAGAAATAAAAGAGAAGCTTAGAAACAACGAGGCATCCCAGATCATCAGGTCCATCAGAAGAACCAAAGACGATAGAGTTCTTATCACTATGGACAAGAACCGCTCGGCGGCGCAAAAAATAAGAGAGGCTATTACTAACGATAATGGTAACATTAGAGTTACGACGCTAGGAGAAAAGCAAGAGTCAGTGCACATCAGGGGTCTGGACATTACGGCTACCAGAGAGGAAGTCGTGCATGAAGTAAGGAGTATCCTTGGCTCATTAGAGGAAGAAGAATTCAAAATTAGCAGTATGAGACCAAACGCGGGAAACACGCAGGCTGTGACCATTACTCTAGATGCCCAGAAAGCAGACAAACTTTTAGAGCAACCTTATATACGGGTCGGCCTGTCAAGGGGAAGAATGGAGAAAAGGATACACGTCCCCCGATGCGGAAAATGCTGGGCGTACGACCACATCTACGCGGAGTGCAATGGACCCAGTAGGCAAAGTCTCTGCTTTAAATGCGGAAGAGAGGGACACGATGCTAAATCCTGTGCGGGAGGCACCCCAGCCTGCCCCCTCTGCGAGGTGGAAGGCCACAAGGCGGGCTCTGCGAGCTGCCCGGCTTTTCGAAGAGCAATCTCGTATAAAAGAAGGGAAATGCGCTTCTCAGAAAGAACTCAGACGCAGTTAGAAGCACTCCAAAAACCGGAGGAAGGGGACTACCCCCCAGACCATTAAACGGAGCCTACATTTGTAAATATCAGTATTAAAATGCGCCAAACACACATTCATAACCCAGACAACCACAGTAACACCGGACCTCTAAGGTTTCTACAATTAAACATGAACAGGTGTCGCGCAGCCCACGACCTTTTAAACATAACGGCGGACAATCTTGACGCAGACATTATCCTGATCTCCGAACCGAACCATAAGATTGTAAGTGGCACACCCTGGCAAGTGGACCAGAAAAAAGATGCTGCACTGAGGATGAGAAACCGTGAAATAGCAAGCCTGAATTTCGGGTCAGGTGAGGGCTTCGTTTGGGTGGAACTTCAAGATTACATCATCATCAGTTGCTACTTTGCACCTAGCATTACCCTGGAGGTATTCAACCAGTCACTGGACGCCCTTGGCAGTCTTCTGGACAGATCCCTGAAAGACACTATTATCGCAGGCGACTTCAACGCCTGGGCAACAGACTGGGGTATGCGCACCACCAACATCAAGGGCAACATGGTACTGGAATGGATGGCAACACACAACCTGGTCCTCCAAAACGTTGGCGAAGACCCCACTTTCGCGAGAGAGGGAGCCTCCTCGATTGTAGACTTGACTATGTCAAGGGGCAAAGTCAACACCAAAATTCGAGCATGGAGTGTGCTGGAATCAGAATCCTTGAGTGACCACAAGTACATTTACTTTGAGGTAGAGAATGGCATACGTACCACTCACAGCGACGAAGTCAGATCAAGCTGGAATGTTAAGAGGCTGAACCAAGAGAAGCTTGACAAGGCGATTGCCACAGCCACACGAAGACCTCCCCCAGAGTCCGCGGAACAACTAGACCAGCTACTGACAGAACTCTGCAACGCATCAATGCCAAAGAAAAAAACCCACACAAACCACAGGAAACCAGCATACTGGTGGAACGACGAGATTGCCTCGCTCAGAGGATCCTGCGTCGCCCTAAGGAGGAAAATGACTAGGAACAACCGGAAAGATACAACTAGAGCAAACTTAGACAGAGAAAACTACTACGAGCACAAAAAGAAACTTAGAATAGCAATAAACAAGTCTAAAAGGAACTGCTGGAGGAAGCTCTGCGACGATATTAACTCAGACTGTTGGGGCGATGGCTATAGAATCGCGACGAGGAGATTGAAGGTAACGAGTACGCATAGAGCTTTAACGATATCAAAATCCCTAGAAGTAGCCCAAGAACTGTTCCCTACCAGACCATTTAACACCTGGAATAAGACACACCACAGCGAGAGAGTAGTTCCGAATTTGACAATCAATGAAATTACGACTGCGGCCAGTAAACTCAAGTCAAACAAAGCCCCTGGTATGAATGGCATACCAGCTGACATCATTAAACTGATCGCAACAAAAGAACCAGAACTACTCCTCAAACCCCTAGCAAATGCACTAACGGACGGAGTTTTCCCTCGCCCGTGGAAGACGGCAATACTAGTGTTAATGGAGAAACCCAAAAAGAACAACAATGAGGAGCAAAAGTTCAGACCACTATGTCTGTTAAACTCAGGGGGCAAACTCTTAGAGCACGTCATCCTGGCTAGATTACATGAAGACCTAAATCTGAGCGAAACACTGAGCGTTAGGCAGTTCGGTTTTAGAAAAGGTAGGTCCACTACAACAGCAGTAATGAAAGCCCTAGACACAATCAGACCTGCCCTTTATAAAAGAAGCATAAGACATAGAGATATCGACATAGTGGTCACATTAGACGTCAAAAATGCTTTCAACTCGGCCTCATGGCCGGCCATCATAAAGGAGCTGAAGAAGAGAGGCACCTCACCTTACATCGTCAATCTGATTATGGAATACTTTAAGGACAGGACAGTAATAGTGGAGGCGGAAGGAAGAAGGGAGAATTTTAGCATGTCTTGTGGGGTACCGCAGGGCTCCGTTCTAGGGCCAACCTTGTGGAACATCCTCTATGACGGATTGCTGAATCTTCCGCAACCCAAAGGAGTGACTCTAATCGGATACGCGGACGACGTCGCCCTGGTGGCGCTTGCCAAGAACATAGACGAAGGTGAGTACAAAATAAACCAGTCAATAGTAGGTATAAGGAGTTGGCTCAGAGCCAACCAACTGGAATTATGTGAAGATAAGACCGAGGCTGTCATCCTTACCTCCAGAAGAACTGTCCCAAGTAGAAACCTGAACATCATGGGCAGAATTATCTCACCTAAAACCGAGATCAAGTACTTGGGAGTGTGGCTAGACAGTAAGCTCACCTTCGTCCCACACATCAGAAACACGGCCGAAAGGGCAAGCAATGCCATGATGGCCCTTGCACGACTAATGCCCAACATAGGTGGCCCAGACCAGCACAAACGCAAACTAATATGCTCAGTGGCTAGATCCATCATAATGTACGCCGCGACTGTGTGGGGTCATACTATGAACATCGCAAAAGTCCGAAACATACACACGAGGGTACAACGACAGGCGGCTCTGCGCATCTGCAGGGCATACCGCACTACTTCAACTGATGCTATCCTGGTGATCGCTGAAACCCCCCCAATGGACCTTATTGTCAGACAGGCCGTGAAAGTGGCTCAAGCACCGACACAATCGAAGGGTATCGCGCGACAGGAGGCAGAAGAGATCACCATGACAGAATGGCAAGATAGATGGCGAGATAGTAGCAAGGGCAGATGGACTTACAAGTTGATACCCAACATAAAAACATGGGTGGACAGAAAGCACGGGGAGACCGATTATCTTCTGACCCAGTTTCTCACGGGGCACGGATGCTTTCGTGAGTATACTTATGGCATCGGAAAGACTCCGGACGACGAGTGCGTGTACTGTGGAGAGGTGGACAGCGCAGAACATACGTTCTTCCATTGCCCTAGGTGGGGAGCACATCACGACTCCTGCACAGCTAAGATCGGACCCATAAGGCCGGAAACGATTATATACAAAATGACGAACAGCTTGTAGAACTGGAACGCTGTAAAGATTATGGTTAGCGACATTCTTAAGGAAAAGATAGAGGAAGAAAGCGAAGTTACTTTGGAATTCTCCTTTTGAGGTGCTAGACAGGCTCACCCCATTTGATGTAATGCTCACACGGTTCCAAATGGGGCTCCAGAGCAGAGTAGGGGAAGGGTTCTTAGTGGGTCGGCTCGTACCGGAGTCCCACACTACCCAGGTCGCCAGATCGCCAATGGCCTCGGTGTGCATAGAATGCATTTCCTAATCCCTACTATAAAATAAAAAAAAAAAAAAAAAAAAAGGGTTGGTTTTGCTTAGTTTGAGATAGTGAAGAGACAAGCGCGCGTCGCGCGCTTGTTTGCGATTTCCTGACTTTGGCTAATTTAGGGTTAGTCTGGATTAGTTTTGGTTTGTTTGGGTTAGCTTTGGTTAGTTTGGGTTAGGCTAGGTTGGTTTTAGTTATTTTGGGTTAGTTTGAGTTGGTTTTACTTAGTTTGAGATAGTGAAAAGACAAGCGCGCGTAGCGCGCTTGTTTGCGCGTTTATTTTCTTATTTTGGTTAATTTAGGGTTAGTTTTGGTTTGTTTGCGTTGGCTTTGGTTAGTTTGGGTTGGTTTTGGTTACTTTGTGTTAGTGTTGGTTAGTTTGGGTTGCTTTTGCTTAGTTCGAGATAGTGAAGAGGCAAGCGCGATGGCGTTGGTTAGTTTCGGTTAGTCTGGGTTTGTTTTGGTTACTTTGGGTTAGTTTAGGTTAGCTGTAGTTTGGCAAGCTTCTATTCTACTTTTCGAGACATGTGGGATTTTTTTTTTCAATTCTTGGCGTCAAAAGTGCTTTGCGCAATATGTAACGTGTCACAAAGCACTTCTAATACTGTCTAATACACGTTACACGAAAATAAATTGCATATATTCGAAAAAGGCGCTAAGTAAAAAATTTACCCTTTTTACGTTATCTACAAGGTTAATTTGGGTTAGTTTTATCTGGTTGAGCTCCCAGAGCGAGCGAAGAACGAAATATTAGAACAACACTGGGCTGCTGCCAAATGCGCAGGTACGAAGGTCGAAAATTTGGTATAGGTAAATGCGAGTGTTCCGAAAGTTTCATATTTTTTAGGTTAGAAATGGTACTATTTTTTAATAAAAAAGATCCTCCGTCCGCACTTTTTTATAAAGTATCACTCTCTCTAATATAGAAAATGTGCTTATTTTTACCAAAAACTTCTTAATTTGTGTGACGCTAAAGTGTTATGGACCCCAATTTGAAAAATTGGCCAAATTAATTTAGAATATTTTCAACAAATGAAAATAATTTGCCTGAATCACGTTCATCAGATTTTCGATCTATGGTTTGCAGCATTTCTTCTCGTCATTAGTCGAATTGAAATATAACCCAAACAATTCCATATTTAATTTTAGTGCTGCTAGCCGTTTAAATTCGGCTTCTATTACAGACACAACTTTATTCAAAAGCCAAAGTCAATGTCAAAAAATCTATATTTCAAAAATAATACATAGTATTTAGGAAATGGCGACAAAAAATGGAATAAAAAATTTTTAATCTAAAAGCAATTCTAAATTAGGTAAATTAAATCATGCCACTACAAAGTTATAAAAACTAACATTACCACACATTAAAATTGTAAATTTACTAGAATTAATTAAAATTCCTACACATTAAAAGGACTAAAATTACTAAATTCCTACACATTAAAATTATTACATGATAGAACATTCACAAGATAAAAACTCAGCAACAGTATAAGGTTCTAACTCGATAAGGAACTTTTTAACATTTTTCTTAAAACCTATGGCTGTTTTAATCTGTCTTATTGACAATCGAAGGCGATCATAACATTCAATGCATGAGTAGTTGCTTAAAGAGACTCAATCTATGAGGTGGTATATTATAGTTAATAGACCTGGTATTATGTTCATAATTTGGTAAATATTTCTGGACACACTACCACCCGAAAAAAGAATTCCAAATTTCATGATAGAATTGAAATTTGCATGATAACTAATTAGTAGAGCTTTGAAGTCGAGGTACTTTTTTAAAGTTCTAAGCATATAGCAGCAGCTATTTAGCTTTTTTACTACATAAACAATTTCTTTCTCCCAAGTGAGGTGACAATCTATATAAACACCCAAGAATGTTGCCTCCGTTGAAATAGGCACCACCGGTGAAAGCAATAAGGCACTATCTGGATAGGGCAGCAGAGATTGTTTTGTTCTAAATAAAACAAAATTTGATTTACTGGTATGTAGTTTGAGACCATTTCGATTAAACCATCTTTATGCAGATATTAGAGAGTGTCTTCTCACATCCAGGGTTGTGTCACCAATTAATATATTCGTATCATAGTCAAGTCATTTATGTAAATAATAAAGACAAATGGCCCTATAACACTACCCTGCGGAACACCCAAAACTAAAGGCCTGTCCTCTGAGTAATAGTCACATCCATCCTTACGGATTAAGACCCTCTGCATGCGACCCTTCAGATATGATTCTATCCACCTCAGTGGTGAGCCTCTGACTCCATACAATTCTAATTTTTTTAACAATATATCATGATTCAGATAGTCAAACGCTTTTGAGAGATCCAAGAATGAACCCATTGCCACGTTCTTGCTTTCCAGATAATCCACAATCTCATTTACAAAATCAAACACAGCGCTGTTTATAGACTTTCCCGCTAAGAAGCCATGTTGTCTTTCACTAATTAATTTGAAATGATGAAAAAAACTCAGTAAACGAAGACACATTGCCTTTTCGAATATTTTTGAAAATGAGGAAAGAAGACTTATTGGCCTGTAAGACTCGGGCAAAGTAGGATCTCCTTTTTTATATAAGGGCTTGACTATGGCTAATTTAAGGTTTGTTGGAAAAATACCCTGTTTAAAGAATTATTTATCATGTAACATAAAGGGGCAGCAATTTTCTCAGAGCAGCATTTAATAAGATTGACAGAAACCTCTTTTTAGATTGAGATTATGTATTATTTCCAAAATATCAGAAATGGTTACTGGTGTCAGAAACATGGAATGTGGATTATTTCTTATGTTATGTTCTGAATTATTTTCAGGTAACTTACTTACCAGATTTTGTGCTGCTTCAACCATATACTTATTTACATTGTTACTAACAAGATATGGATCACCTGGTATACCAAAGTTCTTTTGTGATTGGTTCTTGCCCTTTAATTCATTAACAATCTGCCAAGTGCATTTTGACCTGTTTTCACCATTTAGAATTTTGTTGGCATAATATTCCTTTTTAGATTCTTGGAAAATAATATTGTATTTACACTTACATTTATTATATGCTCTCTTGTACCTCTCATCAGCTTTACTCAACACCAAGAGGACATCCAGTTCCCGCTTACATTCTATAACCGTAGGCAAGTTATAGTAGTTTTTGTGCTTTGCCCCGGGACGCATATTTTTAACTGGAAAGCAAGAATTAAAAGCAAAAAGAAATACCCTCGCAAATCTCCCCCATTGACAGTCAACATCAAACTCCTCTGCATCAAAAACAGTCGGCCGAGTTTCCTCAGAAAGTAGCTGAGTGAACCATTGCGTACCGTCATTGTCAAAGACTCTACAATTGATAATATTATGTGGTGTTATTCCAGGAACATTAAAAGTCAACTTTTGACCAGTGTGATCAGATATATGTGTGTGCAAAAATACTGGGAAAAACATTAAAAGAAGCCAAAAGATATAAGAAATCTGCTGGGTCAAGATTACTATGCATTATATCAATATTAAAATCACCTGCCAAAAACAATAAGACATTTTCAGCTACAAGCTTATTTAAAATAATTTCAATTTTTGACAAAAAAACATTAACATCTGAAGTAGGGGTCCTGTACACAGACAGCACCACTACCCTAAAATCATTTATACAAATTTCAACCTTTTTTGGAATGTTTACTGTTTCTGAGGAAATTTTATTTTGATTTTCGATGAAAACAATGTCTTCAGAGACGTCATATTTTCCGTTTTCTTTTGATTTCCATTCCATAACAGAAATGCCAATATCAGCTGATTCTGCCCCATTCGATCGCCGTTTGGTGGTGGCGCGGCGGCGCTGGCGACTGCAGAAACAGCTGATTTCTGTCGGGTACAAGTTCCCGATGTTGCCGGCTGTTTAACGGAAATCTTGGTATTTTGGAGATTTGAGGATTTTGGACTTTGTACCTTCTTGTCAACGGGGATGTTTTCCTTCAGCTTTTCCACTTTCTCCCTCAAAGCTTGATACTTAAGCTCCAGGGAGATATATTTACGGCTTAGCTCTTGGAACATTCCTCGTATTTCCACCAATTCATTTGATTCTTCAAGATCGTCAGGTTTGCAATATTGCGTCAACCGTTGCATGTTTGCAAACGGCCTTTTTGGCGGCGCTTGCTTGCTGCAAGCACGCTGGATGGAAGAGATGGTCACACTTTTTGCACTTTACACTTGTAACTTCTTTTTTATCGCAATGAAAACAAAAATTATCGACTTTTTTATGCGGCAAATTTTCAGCGTCCTTATCGTTCGCCATGTTGCCACGTTCAAAATTGTATTAAAAATGTTTTAATATTTACTGCAAATTCATTTGTCGAAATGCTGTACGATATTAGGCGTTTTTGAAACTCAAATTTAACAATTTCAATTCCATTTTTACTGCTGATTACCACATTATCTTTGTGCATGTTTGTACGGAGGTGACTTGCCCACATACTTCACCTTACCGATTTTTGACAATCCGTGCAATATTTGAGATTATCTGAAAGAAGAAAAATAAACTAGATCTTAATTTAAACATAAAGCAATAAAAATTAAAACGAAGTAGTAAATTACAGTTTATACATATAAACCACAAAAAATTAAAATTAAATAGCACATCTCAAGAAATCTGACCATTAATAAGATCGATGCTATTTTTGACGTTTTTCCACAAACTTGTCTAATGTGTCTCATTAGATTATCCTTTCTATTAAAATTGCGCTTGCAAGTAACACTTTGGAATTTCATTTTGAAATTTTAAAAAATAGAAGTGCTTTCTTGTGAAGTTGCTTGTACATTCGGCAGGGAAATGATGAAAATTATTAATTATGCGTTTTTGAAACGCAGATTTTATAATTCCAATTCCATCTTTACTGCTGATTACCACATTATCTTTGTGAATGTTTGTACGGAGATCACTTGCCTACGTACTTTACACCTGAACGATTTTCGACAATCCTTACAATATTTGAGATTATCTGAAAGAAGAAAAACAGACTAGATGTTATTTGAAACATAAACCAACAAAAATTAACATGAAGCATTAAATTACAGTTTATACAATTAAACCACAAGAAATAAAAATTAAATAGCACATATCAAGATATCTTACCTTTGATAGGAATGGATGTTATTTCTGACGTCTTGCTACAAACTTGTGTAATGTCCCTTATTAGATTACCCTTTCTACTAAAATTGCGCTTGCAAGTAACACTGGAACTTCATTTTGAAATTCTTAAGTCTCTTCTTGTGAAGCTCCTTTTACATTCGGCAGGGAAATTATGAAAATTATTAAAATTATTATACTACAACGCGCATGTCTTTTCGGTTGAGGCATACTCTGAATTGTTTATAGATCTTAATCACTGTTAGTCGGTAAAGTTTTTAAGAGCTTTACTGCACTGTTTTAAAGTCACTTGATTAAAATTTTAACAGAACTATCTTTGGTTGTTAAAAGGGTATCCCCCAAGAGACTGTGCTCCAGTGGACTGCAGCTTCTGAATTGTGTATTTGATTATGGATAGAACATTGATTGATGGTTGGCTCGAGAATTTATCTGATGAAATTTGCTGATGGTTGCACGTTTAAGGTTCATAATTGCCTTGAATGTTTGCATAATATTTTCCAAGTTCAAACTTAAGACAGGCAGTTTAAATGTTGCAGTAGTTCACGATATTACTTTAAATAACTTGAAGGATGAATTTTAAAATAAAAAGCGATGAAAATATTTCTCGGGATATCAATAATTTTATATTTTCGACAAAGGTTTTTATATCATCGACGCTCATCTATAAAACATCTATATGCTATTTTTTGCTGGATACTTCGATGAAAGCACTCTATAAAAATAAACTTCCAGCTTTTAAGGGATTATAGTTTTCATGCGTTGGATCATCTCATTAAATATGTATAGGTTGTGTATATTTTCTTAGGTTCAAATTTATGCCAGGGTAATTTGGATTAAGCTCGACATATTACCTTATTAATAACAATTCTATTATACTTTGGGTTAGTTTAGATTTAAAATATTAGGTTTTAATAAAGATTGAAACCGTTGGAATACACTGCTGGAAAATGTAATCCATCAACGTCGTTCGCGATCAAAAACTTGAACGGATGACGTTTCTTTAATAAATCTTCTTTGTTTGAGTGAAACCCACGCAGTTATGTTAGAAAAATATCCAGTCGAGGCTTTGTTTTCACTGCAAAATTTTTAATAATCTGGCAACGTTATTGCTGCAATTTATAATTACATATTCGAAATTCCGAAGAATGTTCCTGAAAATACCTGGACGGTAATTTAAAGGGGTTATGAAATATGAGCGAAAACATCAAAAAAGTTGTTGAATTTCAATAACTGAAATTTTTTATTCTACCCAGGGCATTAGCTAAATAAATATGAATGATTCAACACTGAAATATATGTCTAGAGAACTTTTGATTTATAGTCAATATGTTTTTGACTTTGAATTAAATATTTATTAGAAGACTGCGTCACTTCTGTAATAATTATCTATTAAAAATTTGAGAAACCAATCCTCATCAATAGGTTCTATATACTTAATTATCTCAATTTAAATCATTTCGTCTCTCAACACAATAGGTTACATAATATTAAAATAGGTTTTAATTATTAAAGCTTTGAGCCTTTATTTAAACCGTTGTTGGAATGTTTCACACACAGAAGTGGATGAATATCATAAAAATAAGGCAAATAAATTGTGAACATAGTTGTTTTTGAATTTGCGTCCAAACTCATCATAGCGTATAATTATTTGCCTTCGAGTCTAAATTATTTGAGAGACAGGGAGAATGAATGAAGGAATGCATGCATACATGAATGGATGAATAAACCAAATGTATGGGTATTAACCCATAAGCAAATTAGTTAATGAATAGATGGATGTTTGAATGGATAGATGGATGATTGGCTGGATCAGTCGACAGAAGTAGGTGTTGGGAAACGCTCCAACAAGTGTATTAATTTATCGTTTTTCACCTTATATGTTCGTAGTATGATTGAGCCATGATTAAAACCCCAATAGATTTATTTCATCCCAGAAAAACCGCGATGTGTGCATTCATACTTCAGTTATTCCTTAGTCCAAACCTGGATTTTCTATAGATGCCAATATATAAGACAAGTTAGTTGTCACTCTCCGGTAAGGAAAACGTTTTTAAACCTTTAAATTTGACATATATTGATTTCAGTCAATGTCATGTAAACAACATATAGCACATTTGTCCACCCTCTCTAACACATCCGCTATTCCCGCTCTATTCTCCCTGTCGATGCCGGTAGGAAAAATTGAGGTTTAGTTAAAGAAGTGCAGTACGAGCATTCAACTATTTAACATCGGCCTCTGTCGCAGCTCTCGTTGATGCCAAGATATTAGGCCGTGTTCTCATTTCTTTGCACAGATATTTAGCAAATATCTAATGTACTCTGAGTTCACTTTTCCAACCTGGATTAGGGACTCTTTTCGCTATTTTAGACGTATTTTCTCAAGACGTAGAAGCTGTAGCGTCTCTACCATCGGTTACGATAAAATAAGTTAAAATCTCGGTTGGAAATCTGTAGTAAAACAGTTATATTCTTGTACTCAAAACTAGAATCAAGTTTGGAAGTGAATTCGAGAGAATTGCAGAAAAAGCAAAGTAGTAAGGAATTGAATATAAACGCGTAGAAGCGGATAGTTGAAATCAAATTCAAAAGAAAAGTGATCAGATTTATGTTACGCCAATGTGCTCCCATGCGCGCCGTTCTGTTCTATAAATAAATAGCTTCCTATTGGTGTCGCCCAATCTATGCCGTTTCTCCGCTTTGCACGGCAATCGCGATACGTTACCCGCGCACTTAATGGCGAAACGCATAAGCCAGAAAGAGACAGTAAACAGTAGTACGGATGTTTTTCGGATGAAGGGTAGGTAGACAGGAAGGCTGTGAGTGTTAGCGACGAGACTAGTGTCAGCATGTCAAAATTGTAAAACAGTCTACCTTAAATCTGGATTAAAGTTGTAAAATTGAACTTTAGTTTTAATTAACCCAAGTGGGGATATCTTTAGGCAACCTCAAAGCTTTCAAGATCCCTGCAAATACATTTTTTGGTCCTTCGAAGCGAATATCAAGCTGAAAACCAGTTGAAAGTACCTCAAAAACACGTGAGAAAATGGCGCTCATACCTACCTGTTGAGCTGGGGAATGATGCAAGATGCAATACCGAATTGAATTCAATGGAAATGTGAAAGTGTAAGGTCAGGCCTATCCAATATTATCCTATACATTTAAACCAATATCGAAGCTATTTGAACCACCACATTTTTTAATTTTTAAACAGCAAATTTATTGGCTACGATTTGACTGTCCTTTGGTTATTTTTATAAGCTGAATACTTGGCTTTTTTCTATTGAATTTTAACAATCCTAGACAGCCATTTGTTTTAATGTGGTCAGGTAAACAATAAACCCTCATGAATTATTGTTTATTTAACCCATATTTTTGAAATACAAACCCAGCCTAGTATTTTATAATTTTTAACCCCAATAAGCCTCCAAAATGACAAAAAAAGAGGTAGTAAAGTTAGCAACAATGAACCTCAGCAAGATCAAGTTAATAAAGAACAACTAGATATTTATAATATTAGATTTCAAGCCTTTTTGGAAACCAAATGCTCCGCTTTGGACAGCCCTCTTCTAAAAATAGATTTAAACGCCCGTTTAAGCAGCATTGAAGCTATTCTTGGCGAATTTGAGCATGTTCAATTAGAAATCGAGCAAGTGTGTCTTAGTAATGAATTCGAAGAAGTAAACGAGCAAGAAAATGAGCGCGAAGCCTTTGAAAATCTGTACTATGATAATATTTCTAATGCTAAATTAATTCTAGAAAAAATAAATGCCTTGCATGTAACAGTTCCAGAGGACCAGGTGATTTCAGGTCCAGTAGCGCACTTACCCTTTTTTCAATCAGGTGGTCAATATGGTCCACGTCTCCCTCCTATACCGTTGCCCAAATTTAGGGTTCTTATGAAACATGGACCAATTTTAGGGATACCTTTGTCTCACTTATAGATAAATATATACAAATTAATAATGTAGAAAAATTTTATTATTTGCAATCCGCTTTACAAGGGGAAGCTTCTCAAATTATTGGCTCTTTAGCTGCTACTGACAACAGTTATACTACAGCATGGTCTCTGTTGCAAGAAATATACGAGAATCGAAAGGCAATTATACATTCCCATGTCAAATGTATTTTTGATTTGCCCATTATTAAAGAGGAATCATATATACAATTACGAAAGCTTTTAGATTCATTTCAAAATCATTTTAAATCGCTGCAAAATCTGAACGAGCCTGTAGACCAGTGGTGCACACTTCTTATTTACCTTTTAAATTCTAAATTGGATTTTAATACTCGTAAAGAATGGGAAAGCTTTTCTAAGGATATTGATAGACCAGCAACACAAGATATTTTAAAATTTCTATCACAACGTTGCCGTTTCCTAGATTTTAAATTAAATACTAAGAAATCATTTGGTAAATTTGAAAAGCCATTTGAACGCAAGACGTTGGTCTCTCAAAATTCTATTTCTATTTGTCCTATGTGCAAAGATAAGCATTTTGTTTACTTTTGTAAAAAATTCATAGATTTGCCTGTATCAGGTAAGTTTTTTGAGGCAAAAAAGGCAAATTTATGTACCAACTGCTTGCGG